>CAJQZM010041537.1:0-64865 GCA_907164665.1 Colias nastes | reverse complement strand
CAACTCTCGATTTTTTCCCCTTGTCCCCATGATTTTTGTACGGCGTTGCGGAATAATGGATTAAAAGCAGTATAGGCATAGTATGACACAGATGCCGTACATGGTCAAATGACCAAATTTACCCCCGGTAACTCTCGGAAATTAAATAAAAATTCCGACTTTGTGGACCACCATTTTTGTACGGCACTGAGCGGTTTCTTATTATTTTTAATGGATCTATCGATGGTTAAGAATGCCGTACAAAAATATATGACCAAAATTTACCGAGTCTACCTGTACTTTTCAATTCTCATCTGCACTCAGTTGGACAGTTTACAAGTGACGGCATAGTGATGAATCTTATTATTTTATGCTCTTCTATCGTTCTAGATATGTCCCCTGGTGGTTCATTTGACCCATATTTTTTTCCTATGCGGGCTTGTAGTCTAGTAGATTATTAATCCATCTACCGATTTATATATTTAACTTAAATAAATATTTACTCAACAGAGAGTAAGTACAACAATAGGTTTCATTAACTCCATTTAGTGTGCTAAATATTATTTATTCCGGTATACCTATATGTTGCTCGCAATTAGTTCTCCTTAGCAATTAGTTTTTAGAATACTAAAACAATAAATTAACATAATATTTCGTATTTAAATGAAGATATTTTATTCTTTCACCACTAATCTGTCTAAATTTTTGACTAACTTTGGACTTAATTAAAAGTAAATTTTTTAGTTCTCCTTATTGCCTGACAACACAAAACTATAACAGCACGTGGATATTATAATCCTTCGTGGAATATAATATCCACGTACTGTAGCTTTGTGAACACGTGGGCGTTGGATTGCCAGTGAGTAATTAGAGATTCTATAGCATTTCGGAATATGCAAAACAGTCTGGTTACGTAACACGACTTTGAATACTTTCCCACATTTAGAAAATGTGAATTATAATTTTATTCGTAGATCTTAATGATTAGAATTGAAGAAAGCTTCTGGGAAAAAGATTAATTTTTACCGCAGAATATAATGGAAACTCCATATTAAACGTAATTAAAATTTTCTTTATAAGATTAAAATATTGTTAGCCTTCATTCATTAGAATGTTCAATTAATTTTTCTACACAACCTGGATATAAACGTGGGTATGGGTATATTATTATAAAGACAATATTTGTGTTGACTTGTTGCAAGTTAGAATGAAAGAAAACTAGCATAACTATTATAAACATTATTTTACCATAAAAAAGCTCTACCGATTAAAATATGTTTATTTTATTCGGTCGCTAGCGGCTCTTGTATAAAAATAAATCGCCCGCACACCCTTTTCTGCCTGTACGTTAACCAAAAACTCTTAAACAATATAACGGATTTTAAAAAGGTTTTCACTATTACATAGGTAATTGTAGGGCAACTCCTCACGAGCGAGAACGAGCCGTGTAGTTTGCAAATATACTTCTAGTTACATTGGAACATCTTAAATATTTGCACATATATTGAAAAAAATTGTATTCATATTCTATGTATAACTTATATCTGACAAGGAAATAACTCAGTAAATTTGTCCATATTGTTATTTATATAATCATGTTACTTTGAGTGAGATAACACAGTCTGAAAGGGTAAGATAATTAAAAGCTTACCTGAGCCGTCAGCGAGTGGCGCAGATAGTACGCAGGAAGTCACCAGGCTGAGGGTCAAAAACAGCTTACACCACGACATCATGTTACCTGAAACAATATTTCATTTTGAATTCTTAATGCCAGAATGAAACAGAAGAATTAATTTTAAATTCCAGTTGGTATAATCGGATACCGGGCAATATTGATGTCATTTAACGATCTTAATATTCAAAAATGATAATTGTATCGTACTCAATAACTAGATACCTACTCAAAATCAGACTATTAAGCTTAGTAGTAGATAGGTACCTATTATACACCCATGTATAAAATATTATTAAGATAATGAAACCTATTGAAATATCATTCACCTCACTTTAAATAGGCGGCTTTACTTAATATAAAAGTTAATTTGCAACCAACCTACATAAAGTACTGAAATAAACCGTTTTTTTACTATGTAAGCATTACAGGCAGATACTACTTAATTAATGTTTGCTTTACGAATAACAGAGTACCGGGAGGTATTTGACTAAATCCCTCTGTGATAGAGGAACTTGCCCGTTTTATTCAAACCATTATCCCATGATATTAAAGGATTTGGACTTAAATTTCGTTAATATGATATTTTGAACTAAACAATTAAATGTTATAATAAACATCGCTATTAAAGTAATGGACTAAACAATTATACAGGCTGATAATTACCAGCTAACTACACATTCGTTAAGAAGAAACCCATATAAATTCATTTCATTTTATGTAGACCCACATTATGGAGACCTCATAAAAGGTAATATAATTTAATATTGTTACATAATATGTATAAGTAATTTGGTAACCATTAAAAGTGTTTTAGTCATAATTAGCGTAAACCCAGAGCGTGTCAAATTATTTAAATTCAACCGGTATGTAAAATGACATTACTTCAGCTTTATACTTTTATAAGTTTCATTTATATTCGCTTAATTATTATTAACGAACGCCTACGCTTACGTACTATAATTGTTTGCTGAACAATAAACATTGAAGACGTACAAATACTTTAACCCTTTTCTCAGTAAAACAAAACAAAGTGTCGACAAGGTAAATACAGAAAATGTATTACCGTTAACGGTAAATTTATAGGTAACAGTTTAGATAGCAAAGGCATAGGCAAAGGTCTAAACATGAATGAGTAACATAAAATTAAATTTCATTACTGGGATATAGTATTATATAAGGAAACAATCCTTAAAATTCTACGCTACTTTACCTTCAGTATATATCAAGTATAATTCAAGATAAAAGATTTATAAACATTCCTAAAAGAAAACTTGCTTACTGATATATAGAAAGGCGTAAACTAAAAACAATTAAAATAACCCCAATGTAGAAAACATTTAAATGTAAAACAAACTTTTAGACCAAATCATGCCCTCCAAAACTTGTATTTACTACAAATTGGGTGTAATGTTGAGTATATAATAAATTCAGCTAATCATGTTAGCTTAAACCGACTGGCTTCGCAGTTTAACGAAAACGCCTCGGTGTGAAGGTTCTACGAGAAGTCAAGCTTAAATATTGGAAATAATCCCGGTTTTATGACAGCACGTACAAAAGTATAACAAAAAGGTATTACCAAAAGAATTACGTTGAAACGAACGTTGACATAAGACTTAACACAATTCCAGATTTTGTAGTTACAAAACAATCAGATCAATGGATAAACCTACGAAAATAAGTGTAATACATATTATGTACTTTAATCCAAATATGTACCGAGTTCAGTCTATAACCAAAAGTAAGAGAGCGAGAGTATTAGATATTTTTATGATAAAATACCATAAAATACTATTAAGTTTAAGACAAAACGGTTTATGTCAGTTTATGTGCCATTTGCCATTACTATACTGTATTTTTCTGTAAATATCTGTATCAAAATACAGATTCCATTTGAAATTCCGTAATTTCTACAAGTAAAAGCTATTTTACTCTTTACAATAATCAATTCGCAGGAACATTGCCTGACTCTATATTTTTTTTAAATAACAGCGCTTCTCACTAACTTTTTCTTTTTAAGCTCTGTACGCGCGTTGATTCAATTGTAACGTTGTATCTATAAGCATATTTGAACCAGTTTCCGATGTGTTCCGGTGACCCAGTTCACCCCCTCCCGAGCTGTCCCGGTAATGTGCTGACTGCGCTAAAATGGCCTCTATTTTAGTACCAAGGATGCATCTTATTAGACTGTGATAGTGATGTATGCAGGCGGCAGACGACGTTCAAAGGTTTCTTTGATTAAACTTTTGCAACTCAATTCTAGGTTTGAAATTAGCAATTTGTTACTAGATCTTCATAGGGTTCTTTAATGTTAACATTATATAAATACACTTCTGGAAGATTCACGCACATTCACATTTCATATGAATGAATGTATGTGAATGAATGTATGTAATGTAATAACTAATTTGTATTTTTGATTGTCAATATTATCGAATCTTAATTGTTTTCTTATGTCGGCGCTGGCGCACGGTAAATCTCTAAAGAGATTATGTTTGCGCCAGTTTAATTTAATTTATAATGAATTGTATTATTGTAGTATATAAATAAATAAAAAAAAATAAAAAATATGATTTATTGAAAAATAATAACAACTATAAATATTTTTGTAGGTAATAGGGCTTAGTAATAGGGTATGGCCATATTCCACATTATTACCAATATGCAATCTATCAAATTTTCCGACATTAACAATGTCCTTAACACCTTAGGTTACCACAGACCACTAAGAATACCTATTGAGACGTGACTGAAAGTATTTTATTATTCCGTTCGGATTATGAAACAACATCGATCCAAATCTCTTACATACATTGGCTTACATAATAATATTTTGCTATATATATATTAAATTTTGACCATACCTGATTTGCACTAGACCCTAACTTTCAATACCTATACAAAAAAATCCTTCAGCTATTTATTATATCCGACATATTACTTTGTGCTTCTATGTTTTAAATGAATACACTATGTAAATACTTTATATTATATTAATTAATTCAATGTGTAGAAAATTATAATCGACCAAAGTATATTAACATAATTTTACGGTTTACAAGGAAATTAGTCTGTTTCGGGAAAATTTAATTGTACTGTTGTGTTACATAATACGAGACTGTGTGTTTAAATTAATTATTAAGTTTTGTTCTTCTCATGCAAACATGAATAAATTTGAGTTTCCTAACAAGGGGTAAAAGTAAAGTTCGTAGCTTCAATAGCTAATTATGATACATCGTTTCCATGACATAATTTTCAGTAATACAAATGAAAGTACCTATTATGAACACATCACAAAATCACATGTACAGAGTACAGCCTAGCTAAAACTGCGGTTTGTATAACTACCAGCTGGATTTAGCTAAGCCAGCATACGTAATGAGAAACTTGATATTAAATAGAATATTCCCTATACACCGAGAGTAATTATTAATGTAGTTAATCTCGACACGTAGAAAGCCAATTACCCAATGTCCTCTAAAATGATTGAGCCCGTCCTTCAATCAACGATTGTTTTTGACAAGGGTCGCTCATTTCGTAAACAATTCGGGATGTTATGGAATTTTATTAGCGGGAAACGTGTATTACATAATATTATCAATTATGTAACCTTAATACCTGACTCGGAAAGAAAAATTATGAGTATATTTAATAATAACCTTCCTAGTATTGGCTTGTATATTCTACACTGAAAAAGATTTAATGGATTTCTCATTAATTTCACTTTGGGGATTTGAAACAATATAAACGTAGTTCACAGACATAACGTCCAACTTCGTTGCTGGTATAAATTAACATAATGAGCCACTGTTATTTTTATCTCAATTATATTTGTACAGGACAGTCTGTAAAAGCCATTATTTTAGAAGCAACCTCTCATTTCATTTCCATTTTAAAATAAAATACATCATAATGGATGGTTTTTCGTGAAAAGTTGTTGTTGATCTACATAATACCGGCTGTTCCACTTTATATTACTTTATCCCTATATAATAGGAAAAAATACAACTTCTTTTGTTGTCTTCCCAAGAGATTAACTTTGAAGTATTCTTATTATATTGTGGTCCGTTCTACACGGTCTGTTCATACTTATCAAATCTTTTGAAATACATCAACCAACAATGCAAGTTTTTCTAAATACGTGAGTACTTTGGTTTTCTTTGTTTCACAACAACGGAGCAATTTTATGGTGTAATTTTTGAGTTGGACGGTACCTTTTTACCGCAATGAAATATTTTATTGTGATCGAAATGGCACTTTCACGCAAATACAGCTAATCAGATCTAAATGAAATTTAGTACAGAGATAGATTATAGTCTGGATTAGCACATAGCACTATTTACCATGTTTACTCTTTACTGAGTACCGCGCGAGAGACGCCAAGGTTCCAGCTAGTTATTTAAATTTAGTTTACGTTACGTTTAGTTGTAACTTGTAACGTAGCGCGGTAGGCGGAATTTAAAATATAAAAATATCACTTTTTCCGTATTGTTATTGACACAGACCGTGTCTATTTATATGAAAGATGAAATAGGTCCAAAACGCCTTCCCTTGTTTCTGTATTAATTATATAGCTATGCGTAGCACTACGTTATACCTATACTACACTAACAAACTAACGAATCTCTAACCATCGTTCATTATTTCTAATAAACAATAAACCATCAAAAATAATAACAATAATTTAATGATATAGGTATTTTGAATTCAACATTAAAAAAATGAGATAATTATTTCAGTAAATTCAATAATTAAGTATTCCAAAATGGTACCTTTACTTAGATTCCTTATTAATTTTCAGTAAAAATAACATCATAGGCGCGTCATAACGATAAGATAAATTTGTATTATTGTATTTTACCAGGAAAATTCTTAAAATTTCTTACGTAGCTCGAATCTAAGAGGAATATTACTTCACTAGTGATCCTGATTGAGGGGCTCAATTTCCTTTTTGGTTGGTATTCGGAGCGGATAAGCTAAATTGCGTTACAAGTTAATGTGACATTGTGAATGGAAGAATAGTTTTTGGTCCGCCTATTCAATATTGTGCGTAATTAAATGTTTGTGCCCGATTATTTGGCTTTATTTCTCTTTATTTCAAATTAATAAAAGGAATAAATTATGCATGAATTATAAGATAGGTAAATGACAAGAAAATTGCATATACAACGTTAATTCATTACATACATTTACGTAGCGATAGTCTATCCTTTTAAGTATGCGAAGATTTAATAGAGTTAATGCCGTCCTCAACGTGTCAATTGAAAAATGACCCATTCATTCCCGTTTAAGATGCACAAAGCATTTGGATTACATTAATCAATAAATCAATCATTTAACAATCTTTATACGATGATGTAATATTATACTGAATAACTTGGAAAATGTATTCGATTTAATAGGCATTTTGCTTCTTATAAAAGTTTTTTCTCTAACTAACTCAACTAAACTTTTCTACTATTCTTTTCACATGATTAAAAGTTTTTATCGAATTCCATACACTCACATTCTGTAATGCTATACCCAATACCTACGTAATCAACCTCATTCTTTATTCTCTCTTAAGTGTCCCACAATGCCCTCCTGTTGAGTTGGCAACACATAATATTATCCTTTGTAAGAAATGTAGGTACATATTATATATTGTATTGAGTACCTACTTATGGGCATTCACTGTGGTAGCCTTCCATTTAAAAATAATAATTATTATTCATAGATACAAATTCAACTGACTTCCAAAAGAGAAGAAATATTTAATTTCTTCTTTTTCATTTCAATACTTCTCCAAGTAAAGGACAGAAATTTCAAAAATTTTGCAATAAAGACCAATAATTCTTTCAGCAGAAAACGTGAATAAAAAGTACAAAAACCTTTGTAAGTTAAAGATAGACAAATCGACAGGGCCCAGATGAACCTTATCTCATTCATAGAGATCAACAAGTGAATCTGTTCGCTGTCCCTCGAGCGTGATTAGAACGATTAATCTTAATCCATCCATTCAGAAATATCTTGCGAAACATTCTTGATATAAGACGGTATAGACGTGGAAATAATAAAGTATTCGAAACGGAAAATAAACTATTAAAGAGGTTAAACAATACGCTACGACTGGAGAATTATTTACTGACAAATATTTGGTACAATAATCATTTACACGGTTTTTGATACAATACTATAAACAATAATGATTTAGAAGTTTCAGGCTTGTTCAAGATAATATTTTATAATAACTTTATCGTAGGCTTTATATTTTATTTCCAAATATGTATCAGCTATACTAATATTACAAACCTGAAGAGTTTGTTTATTTGTTTGTTTGTTTGAACGCGCTAATCTCGGGAATTACTAGTCCGTTGAAAAATTATTTTGGTATTAGATAGCCCATTTATCGAGGAAGGCTATAGGCTATATATCATCACGCTAAGACCAACAGGAGCGGAGCCACGCGGGTGAAACCGTGGAGCGCAGCTAGTTGTAAATAAATAATTACCTCTACGATTACGATTATTAAATATTGTAATTTCAGGATTATAATTTTACTTTTCAATTTAAATTATTTACTCAGATCATTTATTCTATACTTACAATACGTATATAAAGCACAGGAGTCTGACTATTAAATTGCTAATTTAATAATTTTATATACTTGTACTTAGGTAACTATAAATTATTAACTTTTTTCATATTTTTCATATTCTTAGGAGTAGGTTTTACTATAATTAACAAAAATAGGTAAGTCTATTATATTATAAATTAGAGAAATTTTAAGATTCTGATAATTTATGGCGAATGGATCAAGATTCACGTCCCAAATTACAGTAGCTCGACGAGTGTAACACTTTGATAGTCCCTATTGGACTGTGTACATACGTGTAGGTACGTTATAATATTTTCCAGAAAACATCAATCAGAAAAAAGTGTAAAACCGGGACAACTAGGTATAGGTACGTACTTCGTTCTCTAACCAGGTGCAAAAGGATTAGACAGTGCGACAGATTATGTACCGGAATGAAGGAAGGAATATTATTTATTATCTACTATTAGGTACTAATTTCACATTTGAACACAGTTGTACTGTATTCTGTGTCTGTGTTGTACACACAGAGGAAACCTTACAATAACATACAAAAAAGAAAGATTACAACTTATTTGGCGGCCTTATCACTTATATATAAGATATCTCTTCCAGCCGACCAGGGTATAAGTAACGGTAACAAATAAAAAGATCACTATGGATTTATTCATAAAATAGAAGTCAAATCTTATGAGATAATCTCCAATACGAAGTTCCAGAGAACGCTTATTGACTATTGTCTCAGTACTAAGTAGAAACCTTCAGAGCTACGCCATTAAACACAAAAGAAAGTGGGGTACTTATCTTTTACATGCCTTTTGATTCCTTCCTATACGACTCGAATGAACCACACGATTTTTAACCGACTTCAAAAAAAAGGAGGAGGTTATCAATTCGGCCGGTATTTTTTTACTCCGAGGTTTCTGAACCGATACGTTCTTTGTTCGATGCGGGATGGTGTCGAATTGGTCCCATAAAATTTTTATTCGGATAGGTCCAGTAGTTTTTATTTTATGAGCATTTTTGTCTGTACTCGATGACTTAATTGAAATGTAGCAAGTAACTTTGATTCACTTCCCGGTAACCGATTGAGCTGAAATTTTGTATACGTATGTAAATTGGATAGCGATGAAACATTATCATGACATAGAGCTGATTTGATGATGGAATCGGAAGGTGGCCTCTCAGTAATATATTGACTCAACTTTATCGAGTTTGGGCTCGTTTGATTCGTGTTGAAAAATACACTAAAAAGTATTAAATAAAAATAACTGCGTTAAAAAGATTTGATATTATTAATTACTACATATTATTTAGATGTGCTATTTATTAAATAGGTTTGAAGTCGTTAGTAAATAGCACATCTAAATAATAATAACTATGTAGTAATTAATAATATCAAATCTTTTTAATTTTTTACTTTTCCGTTTTTGAAGTCGGTTGTTTTTAACGCAGTTATTTTTTTAGTGCATTCGAAAATATTCAATGCAATGTTCTAATACTGAACAATACTGAATACGAGTTTCCATTTACACTAAAAGATCACGAAAGAATGCTAGCTCTAGCTCTATGTTCGAGTTATGTTGCAGTTCGTACTCATACGAAGTGTAAGTACTCACAAATACATTTTTGTTTATGTATGAAGACTATTAACCATTTATTATTGTTTACGAAGAAAGTCGCATCACATTTTATTAATCGCATAGCACTCGGCTTTTTATGCGTTTAGGTATTATTAAGTCTACTATCTATCTCTAAGTTTAATCGGTATCAAATCCACAAAGAAAACAAAACTCAACATAGGTACTTACCTACAACTTAATTATTATTTGTGATTTGTCGTCTTATTTTTTTATCTGAGAAAACACCTCTATCTACTAAGAAAAAACATACATAGTACATGAATAAATTATTTGATTTTTTGACGTAGCGAATACATATTTTAATACATGGGTACTTATAGATCATAAAAATAACTATCATTTCCCTCCCTCTTATGAAATTGCGCAATCTGCGAAGCCAAACTTTAAAACGCGTTGTCGCTACGATTTTCCATCAAACCTTCATAAGTTACAACATCGTCACCATAATAAAAACGATCTTAAATTTCAATTTCGATTATAAAAATACTCACATCATTAAAAATAATAATTTTCAAGAAAGCTATTAAAACTATTAAGTACTTACCGAAGAGTGATTTCCCGCGCAGTAAATCTAAGTTTTGTAGAACCACAATAACGACCATTGACAAGAACAGTGTGTCGCGTTCTCTTGGTTTTGCGATTTGCGCTTAAATCACGACAGGACAGCGCGCCTGCGCCAACCGTATGACGTCAATGAGTTCTTTCACAAAATATACAGGTGGATTCATTAAAATACCGCATCATGCAACGTGTTCACACTACGAAAGAAGATACTCAAAACTATGGACGGAAATACACGCACAAATCGTAACAAACGATACAATAAAATACCCTACGCCTACGACTAAAGAAATTTACCCTTAGAATTAACTTTTCATGGAGTAAATAGTACTTAACATTAGGGTAAGTTATTAAGAATAGGGATTTTAATCTAATGACCTACTTTAAAGCAGGTCAATCATTATTCCCTCAGGTTCAGTTGTACTCTGTCACTTGGACAGGATCTAATATAAATAGGACACGAAATTCTGTACCTATCGCTCCGTATTTCAAGTTTCAACCCAAATTAGCTAAAGTAGTGGTTTTGCGTGATAGATCATCTTCACATCCATCTACGTAAATGACGTATGTAGATAATATTATTTTCTACAATCTCAGTTGGACATACCTACAATAATAGAATGAAGTAGGATAGAAATTGTATATATTTGAGCCTATTCTCATAATTAATAACAAGGTAATTATTTAACGCGTATTATATTTGAAAGTATAGAAAACTGAGAGAAAAATAAAAAGAGGTACCTACTCAATATGATTAAATTAACTACATAAGTACCAACATACTATAATTATTAATTTTCATCACTTAACATACTTGTTATATGCCAAATATTTTGCCTTTAATAATTAATATTACTAAAAAATTGTGAAGTTAGTTCAAAATATTATTTTCTTACCAATGTGACGTACTCGTGAGAGCCTATATCCCGTAGACGATAATTACCTACCTACTTGCATATTACTTCAAATTATTATTACCTAGTTAGCAAGACAAAACTTCCATCAGTTTGTTTAGAAACTTATGCCTAGTCTATAACAGGAAAATGTCTGATTTTAATTAGGAAACTATTATCAAGTTTACAGTTAAAAAAAATATGACTAATTTTAAAAAGAGAATCTGAAATACGCCGGCCAATAACACGTGTAGTGGTTACAAGTTTTTTTTTATCCGCCTACAAAATTATGGTTTCGTTTTCAATGTATACTTTGAATATTTATTACCTTACTACTTAGAAAAATAAGCAGGTACTTATCTAAAGTGTTGTGGCTCAGTGGTTGAGATTATTACATAAAGGGAGAGACCAGGATCTAGAATCTAGACTCGGCTAGACGAACATGTAATAATAATATTATATAAACAGCAAAAAATGTCCATAATTACACTAATATAATCGAGTGAAAGAAAACAATATTTCAACTGGCATGGAGAGTTCCGAAAAGTTTGGTGAAATCACGTGACATGCCTTAACCCCATTATGGGTCCCTGTATACCTTTCGGTGAAAAAATATCCAGCCTGTGTCCGGGATTAATAATGGTAATTAAGCTATACATAATCCACTTACCAATCTCTATTATAATAGACTACGAATAACATTTTTATTCAAAGAAGTCCTTCTGTTTGATCTGTGGTACTGTTTTGACGGTGGCAAACCGCAAACGACATACCTACGGACGGGGACATTGACATATTATTTTGACATACCTAATGTCACTGTGATATTATCATTCAACGTCAAATGTCAGTACAAAAGTCAAAATTGCGTTATTATTTTTGTGTTGTTATTCAATATTCTCAAATAATTGAGAAAATAATGCATTATATTTAAATTAATATGCTAATCAGCTTACTAAGAATCACAAATAGGTTAGCAGTATGTAAGGTGACCATGATGGCAACCAGACAGTCCAGTGATTTGTCAAAATTTAAGCAGAATTTAAAAGAAGCCAAGAATATTGTTATCTTATCAGGTGCCGGTATTAGCGCAGAATCTGGTATTCCTACATTTAGAGGTGCCGGAGGATACTGGAGAAAATATCAAGCGTCATCACTAGCTACTCCAGAAGCGTTTCGAAATAACCCCAGTTTAGTGTGGGAATTTTATCATTATAGAAGAGAAGTTGCAGCCAAAGCTCAACCAAATGCGGTATATACATCAATTATTGTCCTGTAACTGTCAATATTAAGAAATTATGTTGATGCCCACCACCAACATTAACTTTACCTATAACTAACATCTCACTATATTTCGCTGATTTATTTTCTTTTCCACCTGCTCCATCAATTAAGTACCTTTAGAACTCTACTTTCAGGTAGGGGTTTTTTTATAATAATAAAAGACCTTTAACAAAGTTTACTACAGATCTTAAAATGTTAATGTAACTTTTCCCTTATTTAATTAATTAATATATTCTTTGTTTCACAGGGCCACATAGCTATAGCTAATTATGAATCCAAACACAGTTCAGACAAGAGCATTACGGTTATAACACAGAATGTGGACGGCTTGCATGTCAGAGCGGGAACAATGAATTTAATAGAGCTTCATGGAAACTTGTACAAAACTCGCTGCACCAAATGTAAAGAAGTTCATGTTAATATGGACAGTCCTATTTGTGAGGTAGGTTTATTTTGTATTATCTAACCTCCAGCTACACTGGGAAAAGTTTATACAATGTCACTAGAAAGAATGTAGTTAAAACTTACAATACAATACATACAGAATACTTGTTTAATATTTCTTTATGGATCAACTACCTAAATATGATATTAAGATTCTAAAGTAGTAACTAAACTAAATGTGTTCTATTAAAATGTGAACTGAATAACATGTTTGGAGTCTTATAAACAAGCAGCTATCAATTATAACATTATAATTTTATCAGATAAAATATTTATCTTTTTCAGGCATTAGCAAACCGTGGAGCACCAGATCTTAATATTGTTGGTTCAGATATCCCGGTGAAATCTTTACCACATTGTAAAAAGGCTAATTGCGGAGGATTATTACGACCCCATATTGTGTGGTTTGGTGAAAGTTTAGAACCTGTTGTGTTAGAAAAAGCAGGTAATTATAAATAATATTTGGACATATCAGTTGACATTTAATAATGCATGAAGTAATATAAAATAAAAATTTAAATAAACAGAATTAAATGCATAAAAAATATGAAAGCTATGTGACAAACATAACATTTTGTTACCCTACAACATCCCTTTGATTTAGTGTTTAATATAGTAGGGGAGCCCAAGAGGGGATTTTGGGATTTACTCGAGCGCGTCAGATTACTATAAGGGACGGTACCTTAGCTATTCATTAGTACCTCTAGTCAATATGAGCAGTTATGGTTGGTGGGTGCGCTCAGGGGCCCCGCTGGAAAATTTGAATAATCCATAATTCCCTAAGGTTGAGCTCGAATCGTCAGATTAGCGAAATGGGGACTTCTTATATTGTAATTAACCCCCCCCATATATTAATCTGACGCGCTCGAATAATATTACTTTAATTTTTTACCCTTTCTTCATAGCGATTAAATCGCCACTTAAATCGTCAGATTAACGTATACTTTTTTTCAGTGACGTCCTGGAGCATGCAAAATATCAATATCTAACGCGCTTGAGTATTTCCAAGCCAATTTTTTTCTTTTTTAAATTAAAAAAAATCAAAAAACCCTTCCCCACCGCTAAAAGTGAAAACATTATAGGACCTTTTTTTCTCGCTATGGTCTAATCTACCAATTCTAATAGGTTCCCGTGACGCTCGAGTAAATCCACATTTAGCATCCTGGGCTCCCCTACTAATAGAACTAAAATAAAAGACAATTTAATACTCAAGTATTGTTTGAAATTTTTTTTGTTACTTTTGATTAATATATTTATATTAATTATATTTATCTCTGTCAGATTAGAAGAGTAACACATAAGAAAAATTCCCCAGACTTATTATATAATTGTAACCACCTTTCTTAAATAAGCTTTTTTATTTTTAATACAATAAACAATACAAAAACGAATACAAATTCCAGGAGAAGCAATGGAAAGCTGTGACATATGTCTGGTAGTGGGTACATCGTCTGTAGTGTACCCGGCCGCCATGTTCGCGCCACAAGCCGCCGCTAGAGGCGCTATCGTCGCAGAATTTAATATAGAAACAACTCCAGCAACGCCAGACTTTCATTATTACTTTGAAGGCCCGTGTGGAACGACCCTGCCACAAGCTTTGGCTGACTAAATATAATATGGGTACACAGATTTGTAAACTGGTTATTGAGGTTTTTTTTTTCAGGTTATATTGGGAATTAATCAAATTATACTCATAAAATAAATGCGTTGCTTGACGGAGTGTGATCATGTTATCTAGTTTTAGAAAAAATGTTTGTAAGTTTTAAAATTGTATATAGAAGTATGGTGTAAGTATAAAATTGTATATGGAAAAATTATATTCTTATTTATTCTGACTATTATTTTCTTTCTAGCAAAAACAGGAATGAATTGAATTTGGTGTGTAAAGTACATTTTTAAAACGTAAAGAATATAGGATATTTTCGATTAGTTTAAATTATATTCGATACATAGGCGGAGTATACATAATATAGTTTACATACCGTGAAGACTGAAGATGCTTTTAGAATTATTTCAACGTTCACTAGATGGCGGCAATGTACAACAAAGATGAAATAATTACAATTATTCCCAAATGTCTAACTTCTTTCTTCAGTGAGCATACGTGTATGAATATTATAATATCAAGCCTTAACTTTTTTATTAATTTTCATCTCCGTTGCAATCTTTGACTCGTTTGAACCGATTTTAATGTCATACGATATGGTGTAGATATTCAATTAATGTTTAAGAAAATGTTCAAAATACATAATTTATTACTCGCATTTAGTCTCATCCAAGACAGTATAAGGTGGATAAACACGTGTGCCTTGTAAACATGGTCAATTAAACTTTGAAATTTATGGTATTTGTGAAAATGTCTTAATGACTAATAAAATCCAAATTTCATTTAAAAACCATCTGGTAATTACGCGTACAAAGGAAAAGTAAATCATGCACCTGCTAAATATTAACGGCCCTTAGTCGCTGGTTAAATGTGATTTTAAGTACATCGTGTCCGCTTTTGTGAACGTATTATGGCATTCACAATGAAGACGTCGTGTAGGGCTGATACAACATAATTAACTATAACAAAAACTAGAGATCGAAGACCTATGAACAAAGAGTATTTGTGGATGTGTGTGTCTAATGCATGGAAGCGTGTGAGATATTTTATTTATTAAAGGTATTTTTCAGAATGTTAGCCTTCCGTAAATTAAAATTATCTGGCACTTGGCAGATGTCGCTGTAAGATAAAACCGCCTTTCGTATTCCAGTTCTGTCTGTATTTGCATGCTAAGCTATTCATTCATTCTTTCTCGTCGTCGGATACTTACGTAATAGATGATAAACTTTTAACCTTAGTCCTTAGTTATCGCATTAAAAATATAAAAACGAAAGATTAAATCGAAATGTGTCATCCCTAAAAATATAGAGCATCAACAGTGAACTGAGTAACTGAGACATCCTGAATTTGATTCAGTGTGAAAGCAGTGTGATATGTTTAGCAACTTTTAACATTTCTATTTCACTTAAAATACGTATGGTAACTGATAACTAACGAACTCGATAATTACTTAAAAATTAAAAAGTAAAGCTAATGCCACTAGCCGCCTATCTCCATACATAAAATCGCTCCGTTGTGACGTGAAAAAGACAAACAAACGCACATTCGCAATTCGCATTGATTTGGATAGGATAAAATATTAATATGTCTAACATCATCTTATAGAATATATTATGTTATTAATTAATCACCTATCTATAACTAGAGTACCTACATACCTTCTACATACTCATAAATAAGCCGAATATAAAATAAATCTATAAAATGTTGTTAAAATTCCCTATTTGGAAGAGTAGGTACAGTTCCGTTTTTAATAGATAGATAATTTGTACCTACACATAGTGGAACTCATAATGAAAAGCTGATTAACTATAAGATCAAACGAAACGAAGGCAATTTGTAATATTTTCAATATGTTATAACTAATAAGGTAAATAACATTGCATCTTTGACGTAAGCGGTAAGTTTATTTAAAAACATTACGTCTAACTCTGTATTGCCATAGAATATATTATACTCTCGCGTATTGCTTACCCGTTGCTTGCGGTAAAACATGGGAAAATGTATTGCTTAAGGCGTTAATAGGGGCTAGCGACCTTGGCGACGATTTACAAGGCGGGATCGGGGGACCGCGACCGGCGCGAATCTACCGTAGTAAATTACGTATAAAAATTATTTAATAAGATATTTGGATATGGAATCAAAATTTAAAACAACCATGCCCTGTGTTTCAATTTCATAAACACACTGTAAAAACACTACAATAATTGACGTTATATTGACTTAGCGTTTTGGTTTAAAGTCCAAAAATCGACCTCAGTTCATGATTTTTTTCCAAAAAACCTGATTGTAAAATAAACAAATTAAAACAACCATGCCCTTTATCATATTCGAAACTTTAATATACATTTTTTTTTAGATATGTACATTAAGAATCTAAGAAGAAAAACGGTTATAACTAGAGTTAATTTTCGGTATTAAAAGGGAATTCTACCCGATTCACGCCTTAAGGGGCTGTTAAGAGCAAATTTAACAGTGATTGCGCTCTCCTTTACTCCCATACAATTGGACAGTGTGCGCAAACGAGAGCGCAATATCACTGTTACTTGGCGGGGCCAGGTCGTAGAAGAAAATAATAAGAAAATATGTGATTTAAGGAAAAGTGTGGGTCATATGCGAAATATGACTCGTTAGAGTTTCAGGTATGAATATGTTGACTTCGTGTTTTAAATTGCAGACCCGTACGTCAAAAAAATAAAGACATAGAATCGTTTAATGATGATTTTAAGACCAATCTTTGCAATTATTTTCTATCGAGCCGATTTCGTCCAATTATGTATCGAGTCCGTCCACGGTCTTCGAAATATGATGAATATTAACATATATTTTTTTTTATGGGCTAGAATAAATATCTTTTCTTAAAAAACTGCTCAAATAACTTCAATTTGGTGTTGTCAGCCCCTTAATTATCTTATCTCTAATAGTCACTTATCATTAAACAAACGATTTGTTATACCCACGTTCGTTTATACCATCCGTTTCAGGGTTCATATTTTTACAATATCTTCTTTAGTAATTTTATAAAAATTAATGGTAAAACATCTTATCAAAGATTTTATTTTATTGTTCATCCTGTGGTATTTGTAAATGAATTATGAAATAGATCACAATTATTTTCAATTGATTATGGTTTTAAGGATTCGCACTTAACATCGTTCCGTATGAATCTAGAAATCGAATTCACTCATGATTTCCCAATAGTCAGAAGATTATAAACACAGTTTAAGTATTAGTTACTACGTAAATTATAGCTATTTAACACTGCATCGTCTTCTATTTTACAACTTATTATAGGTCTATTGGTAGTCATTTTATACAAATTAAATAAAAATATTGCAATTAACTAGCAATAATAGTACAAAAAAATTATTACGTTGTTAGTCGCTACCGGGTCCAGCGGACCCATTCACTCCTTTTACCTCCGTAGTACTCATACGATGCGCGTCAAGGCTTCCTTTGCCGTAACATACTATTGCCAGAAGGTACTAAGAGCCTTAACGATGAAATCGTAAAAATGTAAAAGATATTTCACAAATTATGAAGGACTGGGTCCGTTAGACCCATTAGCGAGTCCCTAAGTGTTAATAAAAATAGTGCCTACCTACTTTCAAAAGCACAGACCAATTTTATTGGTCTAAGTCTGTCTAAGTTCATAACATAGCTTAGAGGAGTATTTAGTAACACGACAAAAAGTCGTGTAAACGGGCGCTTGAATCATACGCTTATTGGAAAAGCCCACAATCAGCAATCCCATTTAGTATTATTTTATAATAGAACGCAACTACATTCGACGTTTTCACAAAAAATATATATCTACGGTCAAACATTTTTTTTTACAATGCAAGAACAAGGCGTGTACATCAAGATGATACAATTAAAAGAAGAGGATTGTAAGAAAAGTTCAATTTATATAGGTAAGAGTGTAAGACTGAAAATAACATTCAGAACTAAGATTCAGAATTATTTATAGATACATAATTATTTTTGCTTTGCGCTTCCTGTTCAGCTACGTAGGTACTTGAACTACTTTTAATTCATAAAATAATAGATAGAAGTAGGTAAGTAACATGAATAAATATCCGTGTCATAATAGGCGTTGATATAGGTATTTGGGTTATTAATTGCTATGAAATGGAGCATTAAATTCTTGGAAGAATGAATATTGTAGTTCCAGATTTAATCGCACAATTACATAAATGTATATAGTTAATCCGACCGTGATTTATTTGTCTCACTGTTTCTAAGACGTACTTCAACTAAGAATTTAAGAAAAATCCAAATTCCAATTCAATCTATACAATATTATACAATTAGCCTTTTAGACGATTATTTCTTTTTTTTTTTTAAAGAAAATAAGAAATAATTGTCTAAAAGGCTAATTTCAGAAGTGGGATACCACCCGCATCTGTGTTGGTTTTCTAGACTGTTATGGGAATTATTGTAAAATAAATTTTAGTTAAATCTTTTGAACTTGTGTTAGTTTATCATAATGTTTATAGAGGGAGGTAGTAAATCTCGAAAACGTGGACGTTCTTCTGATCCGGGTATCAAACAACAGCTTCAAACGATTATATCACGTTTGACTGCGTTGGAGGATACTTCTAGGGGCCGCAATATAGGTGCAGCTAGCGCGGCGTGCCAGGCCACGCCCTTGCGCTCGCACACGCCGCCACCGCAGTTGCTTAGATTATCGAGTGACTCATCCAATACGGTGGCCGCCCGCGACGCGACGCGCGCCGACTTGGCGCCTAGCGTGACGTTGGCTACGGGGAGCGTGCCTGCATCGTTGCCGTCGAGCGCTGACGCTGTGTTGTGCGAAGTATTGGATAAAATTGCTACGACAGTCAATGCTGTAAGCCCGGTGAGATCCAACCATATTTATATTTGAAGCTTTGACCCGGCTTTAAATGATTGTAACGTTTGCTATGAGTATGTGGTTATGTGGTTTGGCTATTCATGGTGCGCATCCCGAGGGCTCTGCGCGTATTACTTTACAACCCTCTGAAAGCCGAGTTGTATAACCGCTTATTTTTGCGTTTGTGCTTGATGAAATCTGGTACCCTGAGGGCTCTGCCAGTCATACATCCCGATCTGTATGGTGACTAGTAACCTGAGGGCTTTGCTAGTGTTCATAGTGTCTATTTTTATGTTTTACATCCTAGGCCCCGTTTAACATAAAAATAAACCGATCATTTTAGATTCATGTTGCCATCTGATATGAGATGAGTTTAGGTTTTCATGTTTCTTTATTGTGGTCTAATGCAAGAAATAATGCCAATAGGTGCCGCCGACAAGGACGACTCCTTGGACTCCGAAGAAAACGCGGAGGCAAACATGCAAGTACAAGCGGTGGTCCACACTCAACCATAACGACCATATCAGGTGCTACCTGAAGATGATGTGGTCGAGGACGAGCCGGCTTCAGGAACGGCCGACTTAGTGGAATAGGCAATAGACGGTGGCAGATGACAGACGTCGCGCTCTCTTGCTTTTGGACCGTCGGATCGGATGGACGTTCACCATTTCGCGTAGAAATATTTGTTAACATTTAACATCAAATTTTTATTGTTCTTTGGAAGTATTTTGTTTAAAAAAATGAGAAATAATTGTCTAAAAGGCTAATTATACATATAATAAATCTGTAGAAGGGTCAATTCTGTACATTGAAAATATTGAAAAAATAAATAGGAGGGGGTGTTACTGGATCGATACCAAACCCAAATATGTGATTAAAAAAATTTTTGTCTGTCTGTCTGTATGTATGTGAAGGCATCACGTGAAAACTAACGGTTCGATTTCGATGAAACTTGGTATAATTATACCTTATTATCCTGGGCATAAAATGGGATACTTTTTATCCTGGAAAAATACGTAGAAAAAAAATAAATCTTAATTTTTCAGTTTTATCCATAGACGTTGTTCTGTAGAACCGGGAACACACGTTGCGTTACCCGCAGTGGATTCAGCGCTGTAACCTGTAGCGCCGAAAGTCGGATTTGGCTTGAACCGTTTGCGGCACACGCGGGCCGCACGACGCCACGCCTCCCCGACTCCTATATAAGGACGGCGTTCCGCGCCGCGCGATGCATATAATTTATGAATTTTGATGCGAGCGGACGTGTCCAGTGTGGCGAGCGAGAGTGATCGTCTAATATTAATTTAGTGAGAAACGTCTTCCCAGTTCAAAATAGATGGTTATCCACGCGAAGACCGATATCCGCGCGGACGGAGTCGCGGGCGGAAGCTATTCTTACAATATAATTCATTTACAATACCAGTGGTAAAGGAAAATATTTGTGTTGATTTATTATTAATAAAATATTCACAGCCGAAAAAAATGCTTTATTATCAATTCGAGAGATAACTGTTAAATCTAGTCATAGTTACATAACTACGCTAAATTCAACTGAAAGCAAGGGCGGAAATTAAAAAGTTTATTTAAGAAACGTGAAATCGACTCAATATTTAGTGAAATCACATCATTCTTGAGTGTAAAGCGTCAACATGAACATCTGTTCTCTCTCAAATGCCACTTCGTTTACACGGGATATAAGTAATCAATAAATTAATGATGATAGTAATTGGTACTCTATATTTGGTTGAGAAAAAAATACTTATTGCTTATTACAACGAAGATTTTCAATACAATTAAAATTTATCGAATATTGATTTTTTTTCAATATGTTATTTATGCTCATGCATACTTATAGAAGTACGCTCTTTTAGAACGTCGCGGTCAGTTAAATATTGTGTACATCTATACCCTTTATTTTTAAAGAAATTCTTTAACTAATATTATATGATAGTTAACTAGGTTATTACTTATTTCTAATTCCTGCTATCAAAACTACTTACAAAATATTTTAGATACTTAACAGTTATCTTGATCAAGATATTTAATCCTTTTCAAGCCTTTGGTTTTACTTCGAGTAAAAAACCACGTTAATTCTTGCATCTACCCCCAATAATACAAATAATTTTATCTCCACTCTGTGTAAATATGCTTATCTATCTTCTCTAAGGAATGTAGAGCAGACACAGTAATATTTACTGACCAATTTTGACTTCTAATTAATTACTGTACATTCCCGATAATTTAGTCGGAGTTGTTGTATTTTGAACTAGGTTTTCGCCCGCGGCTTCGCCCGCGTAGTCAAAGAAAAACCCGCATAGTTCCCGTTCCCGTGGGATTTCCGGGATTGCGTCATTTTCCCGGGATAAAAAGTAGCCTATGTCCTTTCTCGGATATCAAAATATCTCCATACCAAATTTCATGAAAATTGGTTCAGTAGTTTAGGCGTGATTGAGTAACAGACAGACAGACAGAGTTACTTTCGCATTTATAATATTATTAAGTATGGATTTGTTGAGCAATTAGATACCTCCGTACCTATATGAATAAAAAATAATTTGGTTTTTCGTAAACTCTACAATTATTAACAAAATTAATAATTTCAATTAAATTAATTATTAAAAAAAATATATATTTTATGATTGATTTATTTATAGTGTATTCGAAAGTTCATGCACACCACTTAAGAAAAAATAGATAATATGTTTTATCTAATAACTATCGATATCCTGTAAGTGCAAGGCATTGACCTTGTGTCCACTAATTCTGACCTTTTCGGAATGATATCACATGGTATTTTAAATAACATACCATTATTTTTGAGAAATTAGTTGTAATAACCTTTTAACCTTTTATGAAATAAATTAACAAATCAACTGAGTACATACTTTCAGAAAATTCAAGGAATGCTCTACGTGAACGTAAACGCACTCAAGCCAATTGCTAGCTGAAAAGGTACAATGGTATATTCGAATTAGTTGCGTCTATTTACAATTCATTGCTGTTTCTGTTCATAACTCCAACTTCCGTTTGCGCTAATAAACGAATATTTTGAGCAATGGTCAAGCCTCAGATTAGGATTGTCGTTAATTTGTAGCATAATATGTGTCGACGGCAAAACAGCTGTCGGTCAGAAGTCAGTAGGAGCAGTCACCGCGCGTCCATGAGTTGATGCGAACGATTTGTTAAAAATGTCGTCTCCGCGCCGCGAATCGAAACATCAATACTAAAAATACAATCTGTGTTCAGTGATTTTTTTATTTCTTAATCCGTAAGTATTAAAAAATCGTCTTTTTTATTCGATTTTAATAGTTATATAATCTTTACGCATAATCGATTGAACGCAGCGTTTAAAAATATTTATATATCTACTAACGATAGCGAAAAGTTGACATTTGAACTTTGATTCTAGATGTTCGTCGATAGTGTTATCAGTACCTACGTATATTCCACAACTTTACCAGAAACTGTATATTTTTATAAAAGAGTGTTTCGATTTGTGGTAGAGACATCAAGCAAAGCATAGCAAATGCATTTTCGGTATTTAATTAAAAAGATTTAACATTCAAATAAATTAACGCGGTGGGTAAATGCGTAAATATTTAATTTTAATAACATTTCTCACTTAATTGTAAATAGTTACTTTAAATGACCACACAAATATTAAAGGAAATTTCTGTTGTATCCTCTTTTTTCCGACAAATCAAGCATTAATTAAAAAATAATTGTACATTTAAAAACAAAACAAAACCGAGGAATTGATGATCAACTTGTTTGTTTTGCAAATACAATGATAAAGCAATGTAAGGTAGGTACTTACCTACTATAATAACTAGCATCTACCAACTATTTATAAGGATAATCCTTAAAATTTCTTAATTCATCACTATATTAAAACTGTATTAACTAGGTATAACAATAAACTAAAATACGCAATTAAAATTCGCCGCCAAAATATGTTTATACACAACGATCGAAAAATAGAGTGACAAAAATAAACAGAGAAACAGCTATTTGGCATCCACCTGGTTCAGATCATAGAATTTGTAATGTGCAAAAATGGTGCAAAAAGTATAATGTCTAATTTATCCAAATTATTAGAAAAGATGGTAAAGATAACGCATGGAATGATTCTTGAACCTTTTTTATTAATTTTATTCAAAATTTTTATCAAAGTATCGTTGTAGGTAGGTAGTATGGAAGCTATACTTTAATGTTATGTGTAGGTAAGTTCATAAGTCTATCATTCATTATTCATTCATTATGAAAAGTGTCTATTAGGTATTCGTCGTTAAATACTAATACTATTCCTACCTGTCCTCATAAATAATTAATTGATATTATTTTCCTTAAACCATAATTTACTTATAATATGTAGGTACCTATATCTACTTTTCCATTCAGTCACTTCATTTATTTTATTATGATTTTGAAATGCGATTAAAGTTCCAAGTACTATTCACCAAGGGCATGATGGTATAGAGCTAGAGCGGGTCATGACGAGAATGATCTAGTTTAACTATTAACCTTATATGATTTCCTTTTTCTTTATATCCAACAATATACATTATACATACAACGTGCACTGTTATCGAACTTATATGAATACCCTTGCACACGGAGAAGTATAATCGAATACAAAAGTATTTTCAATCAAGAGTACCTAGAAGACGAAAACATGCAGATGGAAAAATCCATATACAAATATTCGTGCCAACGAAAATATTTGTATGTGAATACTCTAGGATAACCGGCGTCTTGGAAGCTAAATGTTTGGTATTGTGAGTCAATTGTAATGTGATTGATAAAAGAGAATCACGATAAGACGTGATAACGCCCGTTCTATTTGGCCGGTGGCCAGGTACAAAAATACAAAGCTTAGCTGTCTCGTCTGCCTGGGACATTCGCAAATGCAACAATTGATATTAGGTCATTTCTACATACATAAACTTTTATTGGCAATGAGAAAAGTATTAAGTGTCGTATAGACGATCCAGGTGGTCTAATGAAAGGTCTATATTAACGAGTTACGATACTATTTACTTGTCTGTTCCTTTTGATATTATTGCATATTATGTACGCTACTGTTTGATTTTAACCTTCAAATGTTATTAATAACTGACGAACTACGAAACTGACGAAAAAAAAAAATTTTTTTTTACTTTCAATAAATGTGTGCGAAATTCTTATGCCAGAAACGTTATTTGATTCTAGACTTTATATTCATTTATAAAGTAGATAATAATAACTAAGCAAGCATCAAACATAATCTAATTAAAAAGTCATTCGCATGTGTTTTAGCCTCGGATGGTGCTAAATTTATTTTAATAATTATTTTAAAATTCTGCTAATAAATTGTGTTAGGTACATTCATAAAGATTTACCAGTAAAAACCAATTTAATTCATGACGTCAAATTCGATTGAGCTAAAATCTAAATCATAAATGAATTCTAGGTAAAAGCAATCAATAAGACCTTAACAACGACCTTTTAGAAACTAAAAGTAAAAGTAACATATTCATATGCATTTTATGCCATTATCATAAGGTTTAATTAATTACCTAAGTGAACTTTATCAAAATTAAATTGTTATGTGGTTCACTGCAAAATTGAAGACCTATATTACAGTTTATTAAAACTGAACAGAAATAACTGACACAGCAATGCGAATGTAATAATATATAGAATGATGATGTTTAAAATTTTTAATTAAATTTTAGTACATTCTCGTTTATCTTACAAACCAAAATATTTTTAATACATGCAAGGCAAAGTGGGTATCGGAGAGTTTGGTATTTTGAAATTGTTTTTTGTAAACGTTATAATTAAATAAATCTAGGAATTCTAAGGATTATATCCATAATAATTTAAAGCATAAATATTCAATAAAATACAATTGTTTCAGCCGAAAAACCATCAACCATGTTTCGAAGTGAAGAAATGGTATTATGCCAACTCTTTGTGCAGCCGGAAGCAGCTTATGTGTCAATGTATGAGCTCGGAGAGGCGGGAATAGCGCAGTTTAGAGATGTGAGTACATACAGATAATATAATACTATGGATGCAACTATTACAGCAATCGAGATTTGTACCTTCACGATACAAATAGAAATACAAGGTTTTGGTTTGAAATTATTATCTAGCTATGTTTATAATCATCATAGTAGAAAGAATGCTTAAATAATGTCCATATATGTAATTGCAAATGATTCTATAAACTCTGCGTATACTGGATATTTCCACAATTTATTAATGCTCAAGTATAAAGACAACATTATAAGATCACGTAACATTAGTATGTCCGCGAAACCTTGAAATAATGCAAAAATTAACATAACCTGAAATAAAGACTAAACAAATATAAACAAATCATATATATGCAAAATATTGAAGTGAAAACTTCTTTAGCGGCGTTGGGTATAAAATCTTAAACTCGCGTCAGGACACGTGGCCTGATCGAAAAAGCGTAAGACGGATGTTTTTTTTTTTTTTTTTTTTTTAGCCCTTATATTCCATGCGTAAGACGGATACCATTCCAATATATCAAACATGCTGAACGTTAATAATCAAGTTTTCACTTCTGCCGGCACTCCCGGAGTGCAACCCGTCTTTTTTTTTATCTTTGCTTCATTGACACACACCTTACATAAACATATACACCTTATTGACTATAATTGGACAATTATTATAACATAACTTTCATAGGAGTTTACTGTGAATGTGAAGGAGAAATTAAAGGAGGTTTTAAATATGGAACGAGTTAAAAAAAATCCCAGTGTTAGGTGCCGACACTCCAAATTATTTTCAAAATAATATGGCCACACAATAAAAATAGAGTATACTAGCCACACAGAATAACGGTGTACTTGGGCCTTAAGTTGTGAAAAAAAAAAGTTAAAGAAAAAAGTAAATTCTTTTTTCAATTTTTTTTCTTTTTCTGAGTTTTGTCTTTGAAAAGCTCGTTGAAAACATGTTGAAAAGGGATTTAAATTGTGTTTTATAATATTTACAGAGTGATAATAATTATTAGTTTTGATAATATCCAGGTTCGTAATTTACATAAGTAGATAAACTTTTCCTTAAATTGAAGGTCGTTGACTCTTCTAGGCAGATGCATTCACTTTTCCACCAAACGATTTTCTTTTCGTATCAATATATTGGTACGGGAGCTATTAACTTATTTCGATGACATTTTAGTGATTTTGTAATAAAAAATTGCGTCTGGCACCTATTTAACAACGAAAAAAACGTCTTGCAATAAAAAAATTATGTCTGATGGATCTATGTAAAGGCAAAAGATTGAAAATTACGCGTTAATAAATGACTTTAAATTACGGATATTTTCCGGTGCAGATAAGATGCGCACTAATAAACGCAACCACTGCGGCCAGCCAGACAGCCCGGACTCTAACCGAAATAGGAAGAGAAACAGTATATCAAAGAACCAACTATACTAAAATTCTCTCTTGTCAACGTTGGTAGCTCCTATACGATATATTTTAAACCTTATAATATTATGTTATCGTCGCAGTTGTCTAATTCATACAATTAGTCTTTTTATATAAGTTCATGTAGGAAATAAATTCAGGGTCTTTCAGATATAAGTTTATTAATCAGACGGTCGTCGACGGGTTAATGTATTAAATAGGTATTGAATAATTGCATTGGAAATATTACGACCTGTTATAATATTATCGATAATGAAAATGGGTCAAGCGTAAAGATATTTTAAACTGTGATAATTTTACATTGTGCAATAATAATACGTAGGTTATGTAGTGCTAATAATTTTTTAAGACTACGAGTATTTCTCAATAATTTCAGATTCCTTTGAGTAATAGAACAAGCCCGTCGAATTAAACAATATAATGTTAATATTGCATAGCGGTCAATTGAACCAAATGTTTTGGCTTTCATCCAAATGTGACTTCAAAGGTTGTATGCCCATTTTATTAGTCGGAAATGAATCGACTTCCGAATTATTGCTAATTTTATTTAAATTATGGTATGTTAAAAATTAAGACTAGGGTGCAAGTGCGTGTAGCACTTCCGGGTTAGATTTAATCATTACTTGTAATCGAATCCTAACTTTTCGATGTTATTATTTTTATCATTTTTTTTTTTCATTGAATACATCTGCTTTGACTAAACCATGCCATAAACCTATGTATTATAATAGAGTTTCTCTTTGTTACTATCACACCCTTTATTGAACTTAATACAGATTATATTTTGATAGATTAGAGTAGGTATATACCATAAAGCTTAGCATAGATTAAAAAGTATCGTATTACTCAACCTAAATATTTCCCTTGAGCAAAATGGATAGGCCGTCAGGTTGCGAATCCAATTTTGCGTGCCCCATCTTTTTAGGAGTGGCCTTCGTGACTACGCTATTGATTTCACCCCGAAACTGCTTCTTGACATATAACAAGAAATAATTTGAAAATGCTAATTCCGTATTATTTTAAGGATTTTTAAACAAATCGCCTAATGCTTCTTTCAGCACTCTGAAAACATACATTAATTAATATAAGAGTATGTACCTACTTATAATATTAAATAAATAATTTCCAAGATTTCATAAAGACTCATAAAATATTACCTTTTCAATTGTAGGAAATATTTCAATCAATGTAACGTCAAATTTTACAAAGATTTGACTCCCATTAATTTTTACTGCATTCCCCGGCACTTGATTATATTTTCAGTCAATACCTACTGAATATAATTAGCAACGATAATGACCGAGATCTTGTTCTAACGATTGTTCATAAAATAAATATTTCACAGAATGTGGGTGTGTAGGCAGTTCATTTCCAGACTCCAAATACTACATTATGTTGTCATTAGTATCCATTAGATTACTTCCTTAAATTATTCAGACGTTTGCAAATAATTTAATAGCTAGGATTCATTTGTTAATAGACATTTTAAAACATTACACATAAAGCCTTACATATTTAAACAGTGGTAAAAAACTAAAAATACGTACCTTAATAATATTTTGGCTAAGCGGAAAACACCATAACCATTAAATAAATATTATCGCCAATTATGCAACATAATACATTTACTTTAGATTATTACTTATCTATATTTAAATATTGGAATAACAGGTCTGCGAATGTTTATTTGTACTATGCAATTGCGAACCAAGCGGCTTAGAACGTTAATGGTTATTTCATAAATATGTCGCCACCATAATATTACTATAATAATATAAATTTATAATTTATTTATAAAGAGCTTCAGCTGTTAGGACTCATGACGGCCTTATAAATTATAATAGATTTCCAGGCCGACATTCCTACTGATGTACCTACTAATTATAAATCTGAAAAAGTCTGTTTAACCGACTTAAATCATTCTTTTTTTGCGTTTACCTCTTATGATAGATTAATAATTTATTTTAAATATATTTATTTAATGATTACCTACTGCAATTTTCCTTAAATAGTTTTATTATTTGCAATACTTGATTGATTAAAATTACGATATTGAATACCAATATAATATTGATTTTATTTAATATAGGAAGCGCTCCTAAATTATTATCGTTAGGGCTGATTTTTCAATCCTTGGTTAAAACTTATTCGTCGAATAATGTATAAAACTACCATTTTAAAAACGTATTCTAATTGCCCGTATTTGACAGTTTACGTGACATTTTAATATTATCGTGTAATACTTTAAAGGACGGATAAGTTTTATCCAAGCATTGAAAAATCGCCCCTTAAAAGACTATAATATTATATCCAATGGAACTACTATGGGTATAAAGGTTTTCATCTAAAGTGATGCCTAGGCCGCTTCAACCACATGAAATAAACACTTTACGTGTTAGAGTCAAGTACATTTAATTGACTTTAATTGAAACGGCAATGGCAATCAGCTGCAACATTTTATTATAGTTTGTATTAAACGGGCTGCTTTTGCATTACGTAACGTTTTTATAATTGTACAATGAATGAGCTGGTAGTAACAGTCGAGCCCTAGCAACGGTGTGCCATTTTTTAATGGAAAAAGAAAGATCCTAACTAATTCGAATTCCACGCGATAGAGAGAGATGCATATGCATGTGAACCCAGGCTGATATGAAAACTTAGAGCTTAGAATTTTGGTATTATAATTTGTTATTTCATAACATTTGCATATCACTTAAGCGAAAACATCAGATGTGACCCTACAAGAGTCCTCAAGGCCAAAGAAGTTTTACTTCTAAAATGATAATAGAAAATGTGACAAATGCCTGTAATAGCTGCGGACCGGGAGCGTCAATGAAGCAATAAACTAAACAGATGGGCTTGGATGCTGCGAATGACCAATTGGGTGTCTATTTTTGGGTTAAGGTGCGGTCTCAGCATCAGGGCTGTCCAATATCATTTTTCTTCCCTCCCTCATAAAACAAAAACAACTAAATATTAACGATGTCGTTCATCCTTGAATAACTACCTATCTACTTAAAAGAAACGTCAAAGAAAAGTAACATAATATTATAGCATTGCAGGAATTAAAGCCCCTTGAAGTTCATTAAATTTATCGTCTCTTCTATTCACATACTAATGAGAGAGATCATATAAATTTTAATATGTCAACAAAATAAAATAATTTGGCTGACGATCAAGCAGGTAAATATCTACTACCTTTACAACAAGCTAACTGCTAAATTAATAGATAGCTATTTATAATGAACACTATACACATAGATAGTTTCTGACATGACAGGAAATATACATGTATATGTATTTTTAGCAACCCTAAGGCGAATTGAAAAGATTTTTTTTTCTATTTAACAATACATTATTTTTTTTTATATCTAGTTTACGTATTGTCTGCGATAATAGTTTACGGTACTAATAATTTAGAGCCAATATATTATTTTATGGCCAGATTCAAGGTTATATTATTTTAACTAGTGTATAATGTTTTAAAGGTTGTTTTATATTTGCCGTCAACAAACTATAAATGACCAATTGATTTTCATATATAATCGTCTGATAATCGTAAAGAAAAGTGGTAAAGATTTGTTAAAACTTCGTTTTAGGTACCTAATAAAAATGATAGATTAAGTATAAACAACATTCATTGTTTCTTTAAAACACCGTCTGCACTGTTAATAAAGACTAATACAGTATTATTACAAGTGGGTGAAGTACATTAAATAATGGAATTGTATGAGAATTCTTCTAGATATTTAATTAAACGATACAAAAGCAGTTCAAAATTATGAGAACTATTAGATTTGTTTTCAACATATTTCTCCTAGTGTTTTGTGTTAAATGCTTGCTGCTAATGTTTTCATGTGAGTCAAAAGAAACCAGTGGAATTCCAATAATATGTTACATTTGTTATAATATGATTTTGTGTTGGATAATAATCTATCAAGAAAGGCTTACCAATTAGGCAATGATTAACATATCGCTACAAAAATAGGAGTAGCGTGGCAATGAAAAATGTATCAAAAATATTTTGAGAGCAGACGAATTTGCGTGCGTTAGGTAGTAATAACTACCTGTAGGAATGTTTGGAATCTCTTCATAAATTTGTATAGGAATAAATATTTTATATTTTTCTCCATTTTATTAATTGGGTGCGCGATAAATGATTGCTGACAATCATCCTTCAAATGCGAAAGATACTGAGTATGGATGGATTTGGGATGGATGTTTGTTAATGCCGGCTACTCACGTTCCTGCCGCAGCTGCAGGGACGATATTGGTACAATCTCGGTACGTGAGTAGAACTATGCGGTTTTTCTGTGAAAACGCGAGCGAAGCCGCGGCTGCGGGTGGAATTCTAGTATGTATTAACTTCATAATATGGGAATGTGTTTACTCGCACAAATAAATAGTCATAAATACAAATTGCATTATTAAGCAAGGAAACTGATTACAAATTCTATTTATGTATTTTATATTTCTGTATTGCATTTATGTATTTCATGTATCTTGAAACCAAGAATTAACTATTTACCTTCCTTATAACACAAATGAGTTTGGAATACATAACGGGAAATTGAGTGCTATATAATATAGGTATTATCCACAAATTAAATATCACAGTAAACACGGTAAAGTATTCATTTTTTATGAAATTTATTCCAAACACGCACTGTCCGTATATTTCTGCGGTTTGCCAGGTACATTATAGTAAATACCTATACATACAGTAGCATTTTGATTACTTACTAATACAGAAATTGTTAAAAACTATGGAAGATAGAAAAACAAATTATTCCGTCGCGCTGTATGAAACATACATGATATTGTATGAAATTACATAAAACTTCAGCATTAATACCAGAGGTATTGAAAATCGTATATTGTTATAAGAATAAGAATGTACATGATCCAAACCATTAACCTACACTCATAGTCATAAATTCATAACTTAGAGTCAAGACTCAAGATCAGTCATCATTACAGCACTTGTCCGGAGGTCTTGTAGGGAGGATTAATGGATTAATGACAATAAAATCAGTCAACGTTCTTGGCTTCCTACAAGTCTACTTCTACTTCTACTACTACAAGTCTACTTCTTGTCTTGTTTTTACGAGTGCCTTTCATTTATTTGGCAGCGCAGCCTTCAATTAAGAAGTAAAATAATTGAGCATTAATTTAGAGTACTCGTGACTCGATTATTATCACGTTATCACGTTTTCTAACAAATGTTTATGTAACATGTTTTGTCACCAGTTAAATCCACACGTGAATGATTTCCAACGTCGATATGTGACGGAAGTGCGACGGTGCAGCGAAATGGAGCGAAAGCTGCGTTGGGTGAGCGGCGAGCTGCCGGAGCCGCCGCCGCCGCCCAAGCCTGCTCCAAGAATTATGAGCCCGAGGGAAATTAATATCCTAGAGGTAACAATTACTTCGCCTGTAGTTCAAAATTTTATGACTGGTTACGTCGAATCGAAACATAACCCTTAAAGACATGTTTAGAAATGTTTGAATAGTTCGCAAGGAACAGTACAGCAGCTAGTACAAGAAATAGACCTTGCACCCTGTTTTCTTCTTGCAAAATGCGATAATATTCTGTTAAAAAAATGCTAACACTCTAAACTTCTTTACGATGTAATTATGTCTACGGCGCGACATTGACCCAAATTATGCAAATGCTCGACTATCTTTTCCTGTCTCACTTAAAATCTTAAACACGATTCAATCCATATGATGTACTTTGATTTATGAAACGCAAAATAATGTGATCTATTATTTAGACTGTAATTGCAACCCGTAGGTAACTTGTCTAAATGTACAAAAGCTGACCTTCTGGACAAGAAATGTTAATAGTCGAGTGGACCTAATTTGCCATTATCTCTTCCTTTAACTATCACATAACATATCTCTACATTTTTAAAAGCGGTTGAAATAAAGAGAATGAACGAAATATCTTGTCACAGGATAGTATTAAATCTTCCAATTGAGACAACAACTTCCCTAGCTCAAATTGAACATCCACCTAGACGCCGCAACTTTACTTGTATTCATGTCCAGGTCCGTGATAATTGCATAATATATTTTAAGGTCACCTAGTTTATTTACTGTGTAACTTCAGTCTATGTCATAGTCCCATTTCCTTGAGGATTATAAAATAGCGTCCGACTTTTCCACACAGTAAATTGATATAATTATAGGTAATAATTAAATGGGATAAAATTGATTACAAGTAGAATACACGGAATAATACCATGTACTCTAATTACTTAAGTATCGAATAATTTCCTGAATACAATATCAGCTTAAAAATTATGTCATTCATAAAATATACATGCAATTTTTTCAGGAAAGAATTGACTACATCGAATCTGAAATCCAAGAAATAACACGAAACGCACAGAATCTAAAAACAGATTACCTTTCTCTTAACGAATTTAAAATCTTGATAGAAAAAACTCAAACGTTTTTCCAAGACCACAGTGCCCATAGGAAAATATCAGCTTCAGTACAAGTGTATAATAATGAAGGGGTTATAGGACATTTGGGTTTCATTGCTGGAGTGGTTGCTACTCCGAGAGTGCCGTCCTTTGAGAGAATGCTATGGAGGATATCACATGGTAATATATTCTTCAAACAAGCCCAAATAGACGAACCTTTGAAAGACCCTGTAACGGTAAGTGATAATGTGCTTTACTGCCTTTAACATAAGAGTAAAACTTATATGACCGCTCATACATATTATGTGTTCTAATAAAATATCTGCAATACGGTATAAGGCTACTCATAGTATTTGCGTGCTAGAGCGCAAAGTTCGTTGGCCTACAGCTGTTAGTATTGATTTTCTAGTTAACAACAGGGTTATTATAAAATAAAAGTTTATGGTGTAAATCTTCACTCAATAGTAAAATAATTGCATACCTATTCAATGTACACAGTTTTTAAACAATAGGGAAATTTTAACCTACATTATATTGTATCTACTTCTATTGACTGTGTCGATATTATCACATATTCTTTAGCTCTACTCTGATTGTAAAAGCGCATTGAAATTGTATATTTACATAATATGATATTTAAAAGATGTTAAATTATTATAAATAAACAACTCCCATTTCTGAAACAAACTATATATATATATATATAATACGAGTACGTTCCGAAAACATAACTTTTCATTTATGAACACGTTGCGTAAATGAAATAAATATGAGGATAGTGGATACGTCACGTGCTGACCCAGTTAATCCAGTCCCTAAATTTATACAATATGGAATTATTAAACTACGCAACGCTTTTAGGGTCACGAGCTACAAAAGACAGTATTTGTCGTGTTCTTCCATGGCGAGCAAATAAAATTGCGTGTAAAGAAAGTATGCACTGGCTTTCAAGCGACTTTATACCCTTGTCCTGCTACTTATAAGGATCAACAGGATATGTTAGCAGGCGTGGAGAGCAGAATAAAGGATTTGGAAATTGTAGGTATTATTCTGTTGTTACTTTAATCATAATGCTTAATGTTTAAGGTGTTAATATTATGTGATGTCTATTCTTTAAAATATATGTCCATTTGATATTGCATGCTAAGAACCATTTCCACACTAAAACAGTGAATAAGTATATTCATAGTAATTGCTTACAAAAGTTCTACGGCTAGAGATCGTTATCAATTTGAGGTGTTTCGTAGAATACGGCAAAGATAATGGGTATCATTTAAGCTATCACCAATTTAATTAGTTTTGTGTTTCTTAAATAATAGGGTTTGTCCTCAAAATAGTAGATCTGTCACCAAAATGTAGTCACCAAACAATGCAAAATCAGTTCCACAATAAATCACCTAAAATCCTGAGATATAAGGTCTAGTACCAAATAAATGTTTTTGTATGTATTATAATAGGTGTGTCCTAATAAGTATTTAAGCAAACTAATTTAAAGAGATCACCAATAAATCATATTATGTTACTAGAAAATTGCATTAAGTTCAAATAAAAAATTAGGGTTGTCATCATCGTTTTGTCCCAAGGTTCTAAATTTCCACTGGTAGTATAAATTATATTTAAATAAAATTTTTAGCAGAGTAGTAAATAAAACAATTATTAAAGTCAAAATAATCAATATTTATTGTTTAAAATAATTACCACTGAACAATCAGCGCTGGTTTAAAATAGCTGGCTTATGGCTAGCAGAATAGTAGATAAAACACTTAATTAAAGTTAAAATAATCAATATTTATTCTTAAAAATAATAACCACTGAATAATCAGCTCTTGTTTGATAGCTGGCTTATGGCTAGCATAATTGAAGATAAAACACTTAATTAAAGTTAAAATAATCAATTTTTAAAGCGCGCCAATTTGTCTCCGCCCCTTTGATCATTTTTTCTTTAAAATTATAAATTGATGTATTAAATTGGTAACGAATACTATTAATTTAATATCTGAACGAAATAAAATGTTACTACTGTATTGGTGACAAAATATCAAATAAAAAGGAGTCGCAGTCAGGGATCGATAATCGATTTATTTGGTGACAGATCTACCATTCTGAGCACAGAGCTATTATTTAAGTAACAAAACTGTTATTATAAGAACGAAGTTTATATTCATGTAATGCAATATAATTTTATTGGTTATCGATCTCTTATTTTACACATATATATTAACATTAATTTGATAATTCATACCTGGGAACAATTTTTGTTTATCTGAGAACGAAAATATTTCGTGGTTATAGATCTATTTATTAGGTGATACAACTTGATGACAAATATAAATTTTGGTGATAGAAAATATAGTTCCCAAAGATAATAAATATGCCAAAACATGACGTAATAAAATTCCAAAAAATCTAAAGTAATAAACATTTACATAATTTGAAATCACATTAGGATGCGATTTGTGGGTGTGTTTTTTTTTTTAATTCGGTCCGAAATATTTATCATGAGTAATTTGGGACCTTGGTAGAACACGGATAATGAAAACGCCTTCAAATTATTAAATTAACAAGGTTACGAACTAGTATACTTTCTTATTTTATTTATTTTATGACTGTTACTACAATTTAAATGAGTTAAATTGTATTACTATACTACTTACTATTTAAAGTGTAATTATGTATATTTCATCACTATTTAACATTGAAAAATACTTTATATTTCTTTGAATAAGTATTTCTAACAATTGAACCGGGAAACCTAAGTCAGTGTCCAGGACACTGCAGTTAAAATGAGATTGACTCTTAAGTCCTAGTACAAGAACGAATGGCAGCCCTACAGGGCAACATAATCTAATCCAACCTTCAACGCCTACGTGTATGGTAATAACACCCGTGAGTGCATCAATGAATAAATAAATACGAATTAGTGTATATCCTCATTGATTGCATAATTCATATAAATAAGTTGCAGCTTGTACATCGCACAAAAGCACAATTCCTTCTCTCTTAGTAATGAGTCAATGATAATAAAATTTAGTAGATTTTTTGGCTAAGGAAAATTTTTTAGACTTAAAGTTGACTCTTAATAACCAGTCCTTAACCATGAATCATAGAATTTTGAATTTGAATAAATTTACAATCAATTAAGGTCAGATTCATGTTCGTTTTTTATTTTACCATGAAATTGTAAACAACAATTTTTTATTTTATACATTAAAATTCGAAGCATGCTTTTCCTATCCTGAGCGTATAATCCTGCATGAGCCTCTTTGTAACTTATACAAGATACGTTACAATTAACTTTAATCTCGAACTGAAAAAAAAACAATACAGACTTTATATCTGTGAATTCTCACAACAATATAAATTATGTTTACCTTCTTCAAGCATACCATTTCATTCCAAATTCCCTTGCAAATACCTCCAGGTACTAGAACAAACGGAACAACACAGACGCCTAGTGCTGACGAACATAGCTAGAGACATAAGCACTTGGATGGTCGCAGTGCGTAAAGAAAAGGCGATATACCATACGCTCAATATGTTCAGTATGGATATAATAAAGAAGTGCCTTATAGCGGAGTGCTGGGTGCCCAGACAGGATCTGCCGCTGTTGCAAAAGGCTCTGGATGATGGAGTGGTGAGTTTGTTTATTTTACTATAACTCTGTGTTACTCCAGTACAATTATGTGTCATTATAGAAAAAAATTGTGTTATCTTCTGTAGGGGCTTGTTATGTGCGGGTGTAATAAAAGAGGAATAACTACGCAAAGGTTATATTTCGTTAACTACATATATTTATCCGTATGTAATTAATATTCGACCTAATGCGACCAACCCGCGTCCCGACAAGCCCGTAACTGTCTGTGCATAGCGCACGAACTGTTTATATATGAGTTACCGTGTGAACTTTCTTAGCGCTACACTTGAAATTCGATAACTCATAAATTGGCTTGTCGTCGCTACATCATTCCCCCCTTAAAAAATAAAAAGGGTATACAAGTAAAAAAAACTTACAATTAAACTAAACAATAAACAGATGGGTGTATATAAAAAGTGTCGCTATATAAGGTTACAAAATGTTTACAATATAAAGTATAAAAAATGTTCACAATATAAATCAATCATAACGTATACAAGTGGTTAAAAGTTAACACCTAATTTCGTTAAACTATTTATGTTATTACAAAAACTCGGTTGGGTCTTCTAAGTGGCGTGCGATAATTGTTACACGTCAATTAACACTTAGTAACATCAACATTTCAAATCTCAATACGTTCTTTACACTTGTATCGTTTAATATTACAAAGGCTATTACTATACACTCAAAAGCCATAAATCAAAAGTACTTAAATTTCTAAGTAGTAAACATTTCAATAAAAACTCAACACAAACATAAATTTGAAATACCATACTTAAAACGTTAAACAATGAACTCGTTTCAAAATTACTTAAGTTCTATTATGTATTAAATACGATTTGTTGATTACTAAGTATTTATTATACATTTCTATGAAGTCTTATGAATACTTATAATCATCGTAATTCTAATAAATATAAAATAGTTGAAACAATTACAAATACAATACTATTACCTAAATCGTACTGGTAATCGTATAGGTCTTCCACTATGCGTGGTATGTGTATTAGGCAATTCGCTACTTGGAATTTGTAACGGAACCTTAGTATCTGCCCCAGATGTCGTATCACTATCATCATTCAAATAATATGCAGGTTTTAGACGGTCTACAGATATTCTAACTTTCCTGCCAGTCATTTGAATGTAAAATACCTTTTCCTCTCGACTCAACACACGATAAGGACCGTCGTATGTTGGTTGTAAAGGCTTACGTACTGCGTCGTTTCTTATAAAAACATAATCGCACTTTTCTAAATCGGGGTGAATAAATATGTTCCGTCTTTCCTTCTGCCTAATAGCTACTGACTGATATTTCCTAATAGAGTCTCGTAATTTACTTACATACTCAAGACTGCTATCTATTTCTAAACTCGATTTTTTATCGTAATAATCACCTGGTAATCGTAAAGTTGTTCCGTACGTTATTTCTGCTGCGCTTATGCCGGTATCACTTCTTACTGCTGTTCTAAGTCCTAGCAACACAGTTGGTAATTCCGTAACCCAAGATGATGATATATTGCATAAACGAGCCGTTAATGCCGCTTTAAGCGACCTATGCCAACGCTCTACCGCCCCGTTACTCTGTGGGTGGTAAGGTGTCGTACGCAACTTATTAATACCTAATAACTTCATTAGTGTAGCAAACAATTGACTTTCGAATTGGCGTCCTTGATCGCTTGTTAGCTTTTTCGGACAACCAAAACGAGAGATCCATCCTTCATATATTACACGCGAAATCGTTTCAGCAGTTATATCTTTCGTATAGGAAAACATTCTGGCCATCGCGTCCCCCTATCAACTATGGTTAGGCAATACCTAAAACCTTCGGGTGAAGTGGGTAAAGGTCCAATTAAATCAACATGAATATGTTCAAACCTATCGCACTGCGGAAACGTTCCTAAACCTGACATTGTATGTCGATTAACCTTCGATCGTTGACATTCAATGCATGTTTTAGCCCATTGACCAACGTGACGATTCATATTTGGCCAATAAAAACGATTTTGAATCAATTTGCGTGTAGTCCTTATTCCGGGATGACATAAATTATGTACACTATCAAAAGCAATACGTCGAAATTTATCAGTCAAATAGGGTCTAATTTTAACATTATCTAAATTACAATAAATAAATGTACCGCTTTCAGGTAACATAATTTTCTTTAACCTATTAGAAACGTCTTTCGAATTAGATAATTGTAACAAATAAGAATCTTGTTGTTGATCTTTAGCAAGTTCCGCGTAATCTATTATAGTGGGACAACTTATTGTTGCGACTCGAGATAACGAATCCGCAACGACATTATCTTTCCCACTTACGTGTCTCAAATCCGTTGTGAACTCACTAATGAATATCAAGTGTCGTGTACGTCTGGGTAACTCTTTCTCGCTATTTACTTTAGAAAATGCATAAATTAACGGTTTGTGATCCGTATACACTGTTAACTGTCGTCCTTCGACCATATTACGAAAATGACGAATAGCCAAGTAAATTGCTAATAACTCCCTATCATACGTACTATACTTGCGTTCAATCTTAGATAGATTCTTAGAAAAATAACCTACATGAGTATCCGATGCGTCCGTCATAAGTGCGAGCGATGCATCGGCCCTAGGGTGCTAAAAAATCTGCACTTTATAAACCAAAACATAGGTTGAGTTACCTCGGCGATAATAATTACCTAATGACCATTTATACGGTCGCCGTAAACTAAGATCTAAAGTCATTAAATTAGTACCAAATGTCTTAATTACACTACCGTTTGCCGCGTAAGGTTTATAATCACTACACAGTACACTCACTCGCGGATCGGTTATTTTTCGACACTGGTAAAATTAAAACATTTTTTAGTCGGCTCTCCTGCTGCTTCTGCCACGCACAAGGTTGAATGTACTTGCTGGCGTTATGCTTAAAGCAGTAATGAAAAAACATAACCAATTTGGTTTTCTCTGTTTTGAGCTTCCTGCACGATTGCGACTTTGCGATGCGGAACGATGCGTGCTATTTCCATACATTCGACCGCTAAACGATTTGCCTCTCGAGCCTGCATATTCCAGCTGGTTTATCCGCTGCTTTAGTTGTGCTAACTGCTCGAGAAGGTTTAACTGTACCGACGAAACTGCTCTAACTGGAACTGCCGGATTCATTTTTAATTGTTAACAAACGATATCTATGCAATTCACTATAATAATGTTCACTTTTCGTCGGGAGTCACCAATGTTGGAGTCACCAATGTAGGGGCTTGTTATGTGCGGGTGTAATAATAAAAGATGATTAACTACGCAAAGGTTATATTTCGTTAACTACATATATTTATTCGTATGTAATTAATATTCGACCTATGCGACCCACCCGCGTCCCGACAAGCCCGTGACTGTCTGTGCATAGCGCACGAACTGTTTATATATGAGTTACCGTGTGAACTTTCTTAGCGCTACACTTGAAATTCGATAACTCATAAATTGGCTTGTCGTCGCTACACTTCTTAATATATATAAATCTCGTGTCACAATGTTTGTCCTCAATGGACTCCTAAACCACTTAACCGATTATAATAAAATTCGCACACCATGTGCAGTTCGATCCAACTTGAGAGATAGGATAGTTTAAACATGTAGGTACCACGGGCGAAGCCGGGGCGGACCACTAGTTCTAGTATAAATTTGTGTTATAATAGTACAATTGTTTTAAGATACACGTTTTTTAAGCATTTTATTGATAGAGTTATATTTACTGTGTGTGTTAAATAATAAAATTAGTTAAGCTTTTCTTCTCTGTATAACAAACGTCACATACTTAGGTACCTACCTAAAGTAACTATTTAGTAATAAGAAAAAATAAAAAATAAATCAAATGGAATGTACGTAAGTGTCCAAATAATCTTATATTATTCTAATAATGTGATAGCATTCAAATACACATTGTAACGAACACCATTTTATTGTTTTGTTGCTATGTACCTATAATAACAACAAAAGCGACATATCCATACAACGCATTGTTTCTCCCCCACAATGAAGTTTAAATGTAAACAATATAAAAGCGTAGGCTTAATAAAGTTCAAGGCCTGCCCACTCGATAATCAATTGCCATGAATTAGTAGACGATCGGGATCACGTTGCATTTCAATAATGTACGTATTTTGATACGAAATCGGTATATACCTAATGGTAATATTTGCGGCTTTATTTATCGTGTTTTTGCCTTTTATTTTTGCGTAGCTATCCAAATATTGTACTGCTTTACAAATACAGAGTGGAAAAAAGGAGTTTAAACAATCTTTAAATGTACCTAGTTCTTATTCAGCAAAATTTGCTATCTCCAGTATTTTAGATACTTCCTCCCTTTTGTGTACGTAGATTTTCTGATTTTATCCAAAAACTATATTTATACTACTTAACTATATGCTCTTATTATAATACCTGTAATAATTAAAAACGATTTCCAGAAAGCAAGCGGCAGTCCGATCCCGTCTATCATGCACCACGTGCACACGACGGAAATTCCGCCCACCTTCAACAGGACCAACAAATTCACAAAGGGCTTCCAGAATCTCATTGATTCCTATGGAATCGCCAGCTATAGAGAGGTTAATCCAGGTAAGGTTATAATTACAGGTGTTTTTGCTATGTAATTAATTGGATTAAGTTTAAGTCTATATTTTAATACACAGTGGTTTCTTTTACTTTTTTTTGTGTTCCTTTCTGTACCGTGATGAATTACACTCGATTTTTATTTTAAATCAAAAGAACCATTAATTCTGTTCAGATAAAGGAAATTAGTATTATTATCAGTATAACCCAATCAGAATGTAAACAGCTTTAAGTAATTTTGCAAGCTTTCTTGCAAAATTATATTATTCTAGGACAATTGCTTTTGGAAAGCTATTGTCCTATTCGTCTATTAGGTATACCATTCACTAAACTATCTAAACCTTACTAATTATCTTATTTTCAGCACTATACACGATAATAACATTCCCGTTCCTCTTCGCGGTAATGTTCGGCGACATGGGCCACGGGCTCATCATGACCGCATTCGCCGCCATCATTATAATCCTGGAAAAGCCGTTAGCCAAGAAAAAGACGGACAACGAAATTTGGAACATTTTCTTTGGAGGTCGCTACATTATATTGTTAATGGGAATATTTTCTATGTACACCGGGTTGATATATAACGATTTGTTCTCGAAGTCTCTGAATATATTTGGGAGTAGTTGGAGGAATGTGTACGATAATGATACGTTAAGGCATCATAGGATGTTGGAATTGGACCCGGCGCTCGCATACACGCAGACTCCTTACCCGCTGGGAATTGATCCTGCTTGGCAGGTGAGCTATGTAAAATAAGTAATATTTTAGAAAAGCAATCAAGCAGTTCTATTTTCAACTTGAAAATATTGAAAATAGAACTGCTTGATTGCTTTTCAATAATTGTATATTCTCGCAAAAATTTTTTAAAAGACGGTCATTTTTATTTTATTTCCTAATAATATAATAATTAAAAAAATACTATAGTAATTTTTGCGAAAAAATATAAAAAAAGTCTATTTTAATTTTTTATTTATTCTATGAGATAGGCATATAGCAAATTCAGTAACGCTTCTATTTTTTTCTTCTTATTTTTTGTCTCTAGGTATGATCTAGTTACATTTATTTTGCTGAAATACGTGATGATCGTACGCTCATTTTCTTTTTCCAGTTTGCAGCCAACAGCATAATATTTTTGAACTCGTTCAAGATGAAACTATCCATAATATTCGGCGTGATACACATGGCCTTCGGGGTAACATTGAGTGTGGTAAACTTCAAGTAATTACTGTATTCATAGAAATTATATTATATTTAATTCCTAATGTTAGAGAACATTCTAATGTCCTATAAAAAGTTATGTATCTATGCATAATGCATATCGCTAACATTTTAGCAGTTAAAAAAAAACAAAAAGCAGCCTGAAATTATAATACCAAAAATCTTAAAAATAATGTTCAATAATTTGATTTTTTTTATAAAAATAATCATTGATAAATTATAAACCAGACAGTACGTGAAACTTGACAATCTTTACAGTTACTTCAAGAGGCCGTACATGATATTCCTTCAGTACATACCGCAAATATTGTTCCTGCTTCTGCTATTTTGGTATCTGTGTATCATGATGTTCATGAAATGGATCATGTATTCGACTGTGTCAGATGGTGAGAGTTTTTATTATAATACCTTAGTTTTGAGTAATATGTTTCATTATGCTGATTTTTATAAATCTAAACATAAACTACACTGTAAAGATTATCAGTAGATTATAGAGAAGGTATTCTAGTTTTCTTTGGGATATAAATGACAAACAAAGTTATTGATTTTTTTCATATGTTTGTATGTAGTAGAGTAGAATATAGTTCATTCGTTTATTAATATTTTTTTTTTTTTTTAGTTGAAAAAGTTCGGTTCTAAACTCTAAACTGTCGTTCCGAGAAAACCTTTCTACAGACAATAATTTAGTCAAAATATGTGTCATCCCTACTACAAGCTAAAGCCTAAAACCCATACTAAAACCTCATGAACTTGCCTTTTCTTATCCCAACATAGTATTCCCTATTATGAACAAAATAATATAAAAACTATTTCTCCATCGTTATGACTCTCATTCCGTCCTTTAAATTAAAAAATCTACGTTTACCACCTCAAAACACAAAAAAATTACTATAAAAAACTTAAAATATCCCCAGATCCCGCATACGACTCCGCCTGCGCACCGTCCGTGCTCATAATGTTCATCAACATGATGTTACTCAAGGACACAGAAGTTCGACCCCCGTGCCGTGCTGACATGTACACGGGACAACACGCCATACAACGAACCTTTCTAGCTGTGGGATTTTTGTGTATACCCATCATGTTACTGGGAAAACCACTGTATCAGATGTATAAGAAGAAGCGGAATGTGAGTATATTTAGTAGTTAAGATGTCTTTCTTAATCTTATAATAGTCTAAAGAGCACAGAAGTTCGTCCGACGTGCCGTGCCGACATGTACACGGGACAACACGCAATCACAGAATACATAATAGTAGCTAAACGCTACAGAACGGACACTCTCCGCCTCCCGCCAAAATTAAACACTTACCTCACCCCGCACGATCATGCTATAAATGGGCCGTATTTTTCTGCAAGGACGATACGCAACGAAGATTGACAACATTAATCAAATTGACTTAAAGTAATTTTATTATTTTGGATTTGTGATTATCGTTTTTCGTAGAAAATGGTTAGATATTGTGCTGTTTACTGTGTAGAAAATGGTTAGATATTGTGCTGTTTGTATTTCATCAGAAAAACGCGAATTTTTTTTTACGCTAGTCACAAATGTGCCAACCATAAAGCGTTAACACACACATTTGCAGTCTCTACAGTGTGACTGTCAAAACGATAATTTTGTATGGAGTGTCCGGGGTGTGACGCCATACAACGAACCTTTCTAGCTGTGGGCTTTTTGTGCATACCCATCATATTACTAGGAAAACCACTGTATCAGATGTATAAGAAGAAGCCGAATGTAAGTTTCTTAATTCTTTAGTGGTTTAGGTGTTTTCTGTACTATAATTTTATAGTCTCAAGAGTACGGAAGTATGTGCGCTGTGCCGTGCCGACATGTACGCAGGGGCAGCCATACAACCAACTATTATATCATTTTTATAATCAACTTTTTCTGGATATAATATGTATATAGTTATTGGTAAATGTATTATAAGAAATTAAATAAATAAAAGACTGATTTTCTCCTCCAGCCGGGTCCAACAGTAGAAGAAGGTGAATGCGAGAAGCCCGCGGACCCCGAGGAAGGCTTCGGCGAAATAATGATAACACAAGCGATACACACAATTGAGTACGTGCTGGGTGCCGTATCGCACACCGCTTCGTATTTGCGACTATGGGCTTTGTCTTTGGCGCATGCTCGTAAGTGTAAAAGTTTATTTGAATTTCAATATATTGTTCTCTATGTACACTATACAAACAAATTAGAGCTCAGTGATGAAAACTTCGTATTTCTTTCAAGATCTAGTTCAATACAAACTCCATATTTAGTTAAATCGCATTCTAAAATTTCCATAAAATTAACGCTATAGTACACATTATCACATTTATTTTCTAGAACATTCGAGATTCTTACTCTATACAGTATACACATAAACTTATAAACATTTTAGAACATTCTAAAATCCTCATCACGATACACATGTACAAAGCTTCTAGAACATTCGAAAACTCTAGACAACCAAACAATCTAGAACATTCGAGAATTCCATACCAACAAACGTTCTAGATCATTCGAGAACTCTACAAACAAACGTTCTAGAACTTTCGAGAACTGTACAAACAAACGTTCTAGAACATTCGAGAACTCCCTACACATAGACGTTCTCGAACATTCCAGAACTATCCGCCGTACTATGGCAGCGGTTGCTCCGCATGGGGCTGGGCGGGGGCCCGCCCGCGAAGGCCATCGTGCTCTACTTGATATTCGCGGTGTGGGCGTTCTTCACGCTCGCTATACTCGTGCTCATGGAGGGGCTGTCGGCTTTCTTGCACACTTTGAGGTTGCATTGGTGAGTCACTTTATTGTTTAGTTGCTATTTTAATTGGTATGGTATGTATTGTTATGTATTACTTATTAGTATTTTTTGTGAATTTACTTAATGTGATATTAGCTAATGTTTTATAAGATTAGCTACAATTTCTTTTCCTTTTACTTTAATGATTCGCAAAAATATACCGATCGAATTGGAGGTTTCAAAAATATACATTGATACTAAGATTTTTTTCCAACCAGGGTGGAATTCATGAGTAAGTTCTACGAGGGTCACGGCTATGCCTTCCTTCCCTTCTCTTTCTCTGTTATTCTCGAACATGATGAGGAAGACATTAAAGTGAAACCGAACGGTACGCCCCAATGACCCCCACTGTACCACACGGACCCCACGTCCCGGGACACGCTGGACCCCGATATAGAACATCGCAATTGGTCCAGCCATTTCGCACCCACGTATATCTAACCACACGAAACCTGAAATATACTCGGTGTTTGAATACGTACCTATTTTATAGGAGACAATTTTTTGCAGTGATTTTTAATATTTTTTATGATTGAGTAATTTTTTATTGAGTTTTCTTTTATAAAAATAAAAAAATAATCATGGTTAAGTTTCTTGTTTTTAACTCGATTTTTAAGTGCTTTAAAGTAATTCAGTTGTAATAGTATATAGGAATAAATGATTATTTGAAATGAAAGTAGTGTATTTCAGGTTTGAATGTTGTAAAGGTTGTAATGTGTAAATAAAGATTTGAGTCTTATCTCATTATAATGACAAATAATTGTATTATCATTTTATTTATGCGTGTGTGTGACCTTAAAGTTTCCTTTCTATCGTTCGGAAATATGTCACTAGTTGAAAATATATCACTAACCTCGAAATTATTAAAATATTCGTGTTCAATTTTGATACACGTCTAATGATCGACGTATTAAAGAGCACACGAAAAGATACGTTAGATATTGATAAAATTGTTTATTGCAATATAAAACGCTTCTTAAAATCTTTATCGTATAAAGTGCCTAATTATGTAGAGTATATAATAGAGATAGAAAGAGAAAAGAGACAAGCAATTAAAGAGAAGTCATGTTTGCCTAATAACGCTTTTTAATAATTCAAATGTACCAAAAATGCACGAATAAATTTAGAAGCACTATTTCAAGGAAACGAGCTTAAAAGTAACGATTTTAAAAATAATTTTAATAGAGGCCTAGATTTAGTATAAATCACAAATATAACAAACACATATTTTATCTACGAGCAATGAGCATAACACAGATAATGCTTATGTATTTTATGAAAATTTATTAAGCTTTAGTGTAAAATTTGAAAATATTAAATAATATACTTGATGATCGAAAGAAAGTAAATTTATAATAATTTATATGTATGTAGGTTTAAGTATAAATGTTTTTTAACTAAATAAACAGTAAAATCACTGCCGTATTCTAATGGCTCACGGAATGGTTAAACAATATTAGATATTGATGAATATTGTAAGTTTTATTTTGTTGTTATACTTATTACCTATAAGTATCTAAAATAAAAAATTATAATGTGTAAAAATTTAATCCTTGCAGTCTTGTGCCTTCAATTCTTCTCATATTGTACTTTTAAAGATTGGCCTTATTATAAAATATTATAATATTAGCTTAAGATTGTATTATTATCTTGAAATCTACTGTTAATCCGGTCAAATTAAGCTTGAAAATAGTATTGAAATAAGGATAATTCCGGGAAAGCCAAATTTTGGTGAGGAGCTGGAGTGTACCATAACAAATAAAAATTGAAATTGAACCTCAAATTTTGACCTTTGACCCCGAATAACTTTTGAAGCACACATGGGATAAGTGGGGACTTTTCAATTTTTATTTGTTATGGTACACTCCAGCTCCTCACCAAAATTTGGCTTTCCCGGAATTATCCTTATTTTAAATGCTTAACTTGACCGGATTATGTATGGTCAAATAGATCCTTAATTTTTAAAAAATCAAGTTTTGTAATGCGTTTTTTTTTGTTGATTTGTTCTCTTGTATGTTATATTTAAACATTATGTTAATTTCAGTAGTACCTAATATAATTTTAAGCTTTGTTGTACACGTCACATTACATTTTATAATATAGAAATTGCCTTTATTTTGGGAGTGAATTCTTGTTCCATAATTAGTTACCTACAATATCTCTGTAAATTTTATTTACAACCAGTTTCAAAACTTCTGAATATGTTACGTTTTAGTTATCTGACAGTTTAAATGACAAATAATGTATGAAATTATACATCTAAAGTTAGATAGGCTTTCAGTGCTTTTATCAGGAAGACGCGGAACTGAACCTTGATGTTTTGTTCGTGTATTTCGTTCGTGTTTCAGTTTTATAACTTATTTATAATTTATATTGTTGTAAAGGAATGAAATTGTTTGTTTTATTTAAATTTTAACAAATTTGATTAATTAACTTTCATGTAAATATAATTAGAAGGATGTAATTTCTTGTTTATGTGATCCATGTCAGTCATTTGATTGCATTAGATATCAAAAAAAATAAACTTAAGTGCCTTAATATAGGGCTTAGTAATTTTTGATATTGCACTTAGGAATTTTAAAAATATCACTCTTTTATAAAGAAGCCTTATTTTTATCTAGTAGCTAGAAGAACATTAAAAAATCTATCAAAAGAAAAAAATCTATAAAAAATCTATCAAAAGTAGGCAGAGAAAATACTTCTATTAGATATTAGGTATGTCTCACAAGACAACTCGTACCTACTCGTCCATATTTAAAAGATGTCATAGCATTCTACTCTTCAAAGGTTTAATTAACATAATAGGTATAATTATTTTAGAAAGCACCAAAGACCGATACTTTTAAATAATTATTTTAAATTAGAACCAAAGTTGAGTTGTGTAGTAATACGAAAGTTATTAAAAAGTATTGTAATTAAACATTATAAGTTTGTCTTTTACTGAATTTGTATTTCAGCACTTCACTATACGTAAGTCCAATCCTATAAAAAATTATATCAAAAGGTTTCACATATCGTTAGAAACAGGTATTTAATAAGAACAACCTTTATTGGAACTTATTGACATTAGCAGAACTCTTTTTAACATGTATAATTTTAAAAGAAATGTTTAAAACAAAATACATCTACACCATTCCTAAATAAATAAATCTTATTCTAAATTGTTTATTATTTCAATCCCCCTTTGAGCCTGATTTTATTTTTGTTTAGTTATAATTTAGTAACAACTATTATAAAATGGGTAATAGAAGCAGATTAATCATCAGCAGTAGGAATAAATATAATATAAACCAAATAAACAAGATGAAATTATTTTATGGGGAATTATATTAAAGTATTATTTTCTAAGTTACATGACAAATATAAATATTTAATTTCTCTACAATAGCGGAAATATTATATGCATAGGTTATAGGGTTACGCCTAACATTATGGCAATAGATAAACCGAATACTCTCAACCTAGGTATCGCATCGTGACGCAGGGCTCTATTTTGTATTTTTATAATTATACATTAACATTAATATTATATTAGCCAAATCACATTCCTACAGAAGCACAATTATTAAACTCACAAACAAATCACAACAATATTTCATCACCTTAAAATTTTTATTCCATAGAAAATTTTAAATTTCAAGCAAAACTCTATTTTGCTGCCTTACCAAGTAATAATAATGTCAAGTATTTAAAGTCATACATATTTACGCATTTCTAGACCATCATGTATCTACCATATTATCAGTATCCTAGAGTTAGGTACGTCACAATTATTACAAAATCTAATTTAGGTATATATTAGAAAATCCATATAATTTACAAATAACAATAACTATCAAATACACCACGATTTTATTATAATACGTATAAAAGTTTATAAATCACGAGATCGACTTTGGAACCTAATATTTTCTTGTCCTTTCTTTAACACAGGCAGTTTAAGAGGTTCTTAACAGTCGAAGAAGCGCTCTAAGCGCTTTAGCCCTATGCTAGGAACAACCGTGCTTCTGCATCCACGTCGAGTAACGCGCTACATCTGCTTGAGTCACTGTGCGCCTTGTTTTCTCAATCGCGGTGTCTAAATCTGCTTTAGATATTGGCGCTTCTAATTCAGTTCGTTTCAAACGACGAATTTGTTCAGGTGTTTTTCCCGCAATTTTACGACGCATGGTCATCATAGCTGCATCTCTGGAAATTATAAAATGATTAGAGCAATAATTTATCTCAATATTGCTAGCTAAGATTTGAAACCAGAAAGATACTATATGTAGTAAATACTTGTGACTTGATACACTAACCTGCACAAATTACAAATATCTGAACCACTATAGCCATCTAACTTTCCTGCTAATTCGGACAAGTCGACCTCATTGGACAACACAACATCACGTAGACAAAGCTTCAATAGTTTGACACGGGTTGATTCTGAAATATGTTTTTTTTCTTTAATGTTTATTCACTATTAGCCTCACCTATCGAAAACTGGTTTTCTACCGAAATTTCCATGGGATCGGACGACGACGAAAGATAAACAAGAGGAATAGGTAGAGTAGAAAATTTTAGCAAAAGTAGGTGATGAAAGAAACATTTTAGTAGCATAATAAAAACAAGTTATAGTATTTGATATAATGTTAATATTACGAAACAAATTAAATTATTTTAACATAAATTTAATAGAGCCACCAGATAATAAATTAAACTAACTAAATAATATATAACTAACACAAATTACGATTATTATTTCTCACCATCAGGAAGGCCGACGTATATCCTTTTTTCAAAGCGACGTCTGAACGCCTCATCGATGTCCCAAGGGTGATTCGTGGCTGCTAACACCATAACCACTTTGTCTTGGTTACTGAAAAAAGATGTTTCATAAACTGTACTTTTAATTAAACTTTAAATTGAAATAAGTCTACATATGGAATTTCTTTCAACAAAAAAAATATATTGCTCTAAAAATAAAACTTACAAAGGGGCAGCTAATCCATCCATTTGAATCAGTAACTCAGCCTTGAATCGTCGAGAAGCTTCGTGTTCAGAGTCCGCCCCTCTCATCGCACATAGTGAGTCCACCTCATCTAAGAATATCGTACTGGGTGCGTAGAAGGCGGCCTGTAATATTTTGTAAAATAGAGGCATTATGATAAAAGCTGTCGATTCTTTCATATTCCTTTTTTAGATTTCTTATTTATAAGGTATTTTATATGCCTCAAATATAATAAATATTTTATTGAAATATGTAATGGTGACCTAATTATAATATGTAATCACTACTAAAAAAAAGCTTATACTTAGAAAGGAAACCTAAAAAGCAAATAAAGGAATAAATATTAACGAGTTTAATGCGAATGAAAACAATAATCGAATCTTCGACTACACAAACCCAAACATACCATATCAAAGAGTAATCTAACAAGTTTCTCAGAATCCCCTCGATATTTAGATGTCAATGTAGCAGATGATACGTTGAAGAAGGTGGTTCGACACTCGGTTGCGACAGCTCGCGCCAGCAAAGTCTTGCCTGTGCCGGGTGGACCTGTTAACAAAACGCCTCTCCAAGGACGACGAATACCCTGAAACATATATTTTTGAAGCTTTCGTCATCAATGAAAGCATAAGAAAGAAATTTGAACACATAGTTAAATATATGCACATACTTACTAGAGCTAAACTTCATTCCAAAATATTACATAAAAGATAATATCATAATATGCTAGTGTGAGAATAATAATTGGCATTCAAAATTACAAGTTTATATAAGATTTTTGTGTAGTTTCACAGCCCAAATTAATGGTAGCCACTTGACCCACTTCCCAAATGTTTCACGTAAGTTATAATTAAGCATGCAGCATGAATGGACAGCCGTATGTAATCGCGCACGCGAATCTTAACTTATAAATTTGAGACCGGCACTTTTTTCTTAATTACACTCAAATTAAAGGTAAGTAACATAAAAATAATTAAATTGTAAACGAAATTTCTAATTCTCTTTCTTGTGATTAATACGTATGATTATTACGTTTTGGCATGTTCAAGAATTAATAATTCGGTAAAATAATTATAATCAACTTCTTGGAAGATGACATGGAACTAAAATAATAAATACACTTTTACCTTAAAATAATCGGGCATCACGAGCGGCAAAACCATTGCCTCTTGTAAAACTGATTTTGCGTCATCTAGCCCGATCACATCTTTCCAGCGTACGTCCGGGTTTTTTTGCAATATATCCCTTTCCAGCGTTTCAACCAGATGAATTTCATATCCTGTTGCATCAAAAACCCTTTCATCCCTCTCCAATATCGCATCACCATCAGCAGACACGTCGCCTTTCCGGACAATAGGTTTAATCGGTATAAGGTGTCGCCTTCTCGGTGTTCGTTCGACTGATCTAGTTTTTCTACCACTGCCCATAGATGATGAAGATGTTTTGCGCGATACAATTGAAGGTAAGGAGGGTTGAAGATTAGGATCACGTTTACGTAATGTACCTGCCCATTTCTCGGTAGTAGGATCCGTTTGTTTCGCTTGATCTAATGGCGTTTCTTGGAATTTGTTAACTGGAATTGGTCGAACCACTGAAAATTTGATGTATTAAAGAGATTTGTACTGTTATGTATTAACATATAAATATGTAGAGTTAATATAACTACCTTGTGTTGGTGGATGTCTGGTTCCGTTACCATTATGGGTTTGAGGATTTTTAGCACGTTCTCTTCTAGCTTCACTTTTATCAGATCTCAGGCCATCTCTCGGAGGTTCATCCTTGTCTGAACCACGTCTGGTCGTCATTCTTGCAAAGCCGAACGGTTGCATGCTTTCCACCATCATTCGGTCCATCATGCGGGCCATGTGGTGGAAGCCAGAACTGGGACTAGGAATTATAAGAACGAAATAATTTGTATAAATAAAAGAAAAATTAAAATTGTAATTAGCTAAAGCTATTTCATTTCATTTCAGCTACTGTTACTCATTGAAGAAAAAATGGTACCTGCGTAAAAAATTAAGGGTTAAATAATAAAGAAATGAGAATGTTTATATTTATATAACTACATTCTTAGAGCATTATTATATAAATTAATAAAGTTAGGTACAGATATACACACTGTTACAAGAAGATATCTAAATAAGTATGTTTGTGTGTATAATCTAATCTTGCTAATTATTTATGATTGTAGTTAATTCTTTGTTACAATTCAGGCATTGTAGCCATGCTTAATACTAGCGAATCTAAATACTAGTACCGTACTTGAAGTACATACCCAAAAAAGGGATCATGATTGAAAAATTGTCGTAAGCCCGTAATATTGGGAATGAGTGAATCTCCAAATCCAAATTCCATTTTCCGTCGTACTACTCTAATCACCTTCGCAAGTTTCATAAGTAGGTTTGTAAAGAAATCATGTAATTAAATCTTATATTGTAACGAGGGCATTATTTTTCAGTATAGCTATTGTTGTGTGTCATTAGTGAAGCCGGGTTAAAAAAATCGTGCCAGTTTGACAGGTCTGTTTTGATCATGTTGCTATGGTAACGGGGTAGCGGAAACGAACCTCTATGCGTATTGGACAAACGACTCGCACCTATAGTTTTTATATAACAAAATGAGTACTGGAAAATAGACCTTTATGACTAGCAATCATGAATAAAATTTGAGAATCACACCGATTTGATGGAGGTTAAAGTACGATATTTTGGGAGAAATTCATACCCAGTGACCCACTTATACTGTATAAATTACAAACTACAAAGTAAAAGGTAAGTAAGTCGTTACCCAGACCGAGACATATCCATCATGATCTTCTTTTTAATATCTGATCCCTTTCGATTTAAAACATTAATAATTTAATTTGTCAAGATAACATCGCTTCAAGATCAACATCTTAGTCCAAAAAAATAACTCTACAAAAAGTTAAAAATTTTCTGTAGGTACACACCTAAGTACTATAAAGTTCATTGAATGCCCCAACGAATCTTAAATCTAAATTCGAGGTGGTTGAACTGACTGTTTACATTTTTAAGGAAGGGTAGCCTGACAGGCTTTGTACTGGATGTGTGTCAAGGGTCACTGAACTGGCTGGGGTCATTATTCCTTACAATGTCCATTGAATCGATGAGTTCAAAGACATATTGACAGTATTGGAGGTAAAGGTTAGTATTTTCCATACACGAATTACCATTCAAATTGTCGAGACATTTGCTGGGTCAATGAAATGTTGTGGCACACTTTTCTAAAATAATTATTATAATTTATAGGAGCGCTCGACTTTCCTGGTAATTCTACATTAGCCGATTATCTGATGTCCTTGTTTTATAGAAAGTAATTTTTAACAAGAGTGAATAATAAAACAGTAGTGTACACATTAATATTATATCTAATATTTATATGCAGTTAGGTTTTTTTTTCTCCTCCAAATAGTGTGTTTAATTCTCAATGAGACGAAAATAACTTTGATTTTATATAACCACGAACCATTTGTTTATATCAATGAAGATAAAGGGTGGAGAATTATGCTTTTAGTACTCCCACTCACGACCTTAGCACTAACGAGCCAAATCACTAAATCTGGTTATCACAATAACTTCAGTATCACCAATTGACTCCTACGCATCAATTGACTTAAATAAATTTCATGTGATGATTTCCTGCCATCTGGACATTATTTTGTCCTCGTTCTCAAGTTTACTTATAATTTGTTCTAAGAAGTAGTGTACTAAGCGTCATCTTAAAGGGTTTAGCTGTAACCTTTGCTGCAACTTTACTTAACCTGATTAATGCTATAGCTGCACTAAGCTCTTAATGTCATCAAAATGAAGCACCAACCTACTCTACAACGTACTGTGCTATTCCAATGTAATTTCATACGATTTAATTTAGAACACTGAAATATGATGTAAAATTCAATTTATTCAGATGCACTTCGCTTGACAGTGAAGATAAACATAAAAATGTGTATGTATTCAATAACTGGTCGTCATCGATTCATTCATTCTGTTTTTTAACAAAGAAAAAACTGCAAAGATAGAAGCGTAGGCGTAAAACATTACAGATGTTTACGAAAACAAACATTATTTACTCACTTCCATAAATAATAATTATCAAAAAAGCCCACTACTAGAACTACTCACTCATACTATTAAGGCAATTTCGAGGTAATTTTAGACTCCTTTTCCAGTTCAATTATTTGGCGATAAAGGTGTCATTTATTTTGCCGAATGCAAACTGAATTCGACATGATTACAAATAAATTGGTGCTACGTGGTTACAATCTCTACTAATAAGAAGCAGATTTTGCTTTTTAAACTATTATTAACGGGGAAAGTGGCAAATGTTATATTCTGAAAATTGGCACCATACTGGGAGGCTGAATTATCGATGAGAATGTCGAATATTTAAGGCAAGTGGACTATATCCACAACTTCTAAGCTCTATCTTTTCTCTAATTCTTATGGATGGTAAGTATGATATAATATGACGAACTAGTAACCACAATTAGTAATGCTCTTCTTATTTATTTATTAGCATATTATGACAAAAGAATACTATATACATTTCAGTATTATATAATACGTCATAAACGTATCGTGCATTGTCCAGACAGACAAGAACGCATCGAATCGATAATTCACCTTAATTGAACAATCCTTTCACGCTAATTTCATTAGCACTGACCACGTTGGCTAAACGTTCGCTATATCTAGATAACCTAGCCCCTAGGTACTTTTTACATTTAATAGAAAATGTTGATGTTTTATCCAATACATTCAAGGTACTTTAAATTGCATTTTATTACTATGTGGGGCTTTTACTATGTGGAATTGCAATTGCAAATAATATAACGAACTTGGTTGCACATTTCTATATTACCGATTATATCGCCCATATGACATATGCTTTACAAGCTTATTTTGAGAACTTATGAAGGACGAGGAGAAGGACTATTTATGGTAAATAACGCCTTGAAAATAAATACTTTGCGTGCAGAAAAATACGCGATTCATATCGCTACTCAAAAGGAAATTGTCCTTGGTACAATATAAGTACCCCTTAAACCCGCGCCATCGTTCATTTTAGTAAAGCTTATAAGTTTAATAATTTTCATTAATTTGCTACTTACCAGCCAATATCCCATGCAGAATGAAAAGTGGGATGAGCCGACATTGCTCCAAGTGGAACTCCAAATCCAAACTCAATTTTAACATCATCAGCTGCACGGAACCACGAGCGAGAGGAAGATGCGTTCATTGACGCTGATTTTGTATCGTCGGACATTTTATTATTGTTTTTAATATAGCATTAGATACAAAATAGAAATGCTTTCAATAACATAAGATTTTCTAAATTATTCCAACATAATATAGAAATCTCCTACTTTTTAAAAACGCATATTAAACCTATCTAACGCATATAATAACGATCGAACGATTGGTTTTTTATTAATTATTAAAAAAATGCAATGCTAAAGTTTCGTAGCGCGCTACGCGACGGCTACGAGCCAACGAGCCTGCCCGCCTGTTAGCGATAAACTACCGACCAATGACCGCTCTAACACTATATAACTGCTTTCAATTTAATTTCAAATTAAAAATTAATGTACATACTACATTGTACGTATAAGCTTTTTAGTTTGAAACACCCTTTTAAAATTTAAAAGAAATTCCATTCTTTTATACTTATTACAATAAAAGGTCATCAACATTAGCACAAGGGAATTCCCGACTGGATGCCATTATTCGAAACATGTTGGCTAATAAACTTCTTTGCACTTTTAAAACCATAAACTAATTGTTATAATAAACATTCGGATTTTTGAAAATTCTTATAACGTAAGATATGTATCGTCTGCTGCATGGTTTTCATGATTTTTTTTTTATGAGAAAAATAAAAATATATATCGGTTTTTAAAATATATTAAACAAATCAAACTCAAATCTAAAATAAATAAAAATTCTTAAATCTCTAAAACAATTCACATACACAAAACTAAAAGCAAAATAATCGATGGCATTATCCTTTTGGCGCTATTTGGCGAGTCTTCACCTAAAATAGTACTTTCATAAGGCTTTAGATATGGCAAATACTTCAATACCATATTTAGCATTGGACCTCTTTGTAATGTTTTATTTCTTTCTATTTCTGCCAACAATTCTTCAGCTCGTTGTTTGCTGTTTCTTCTCGGTTGGGTAACATTGGAGTCAGGCTGCTGAGTCCTTATTTCACGTCGGACCTGTATAAAATATTTTATAAGTTATACTTCAATGTTTTATTTAGCAAATAAATCACACTCATAAATATTTCCTATATTTTTTTCAATTCAAAGAATTAAAAAAATATTTTAACACAAAATGAGAAACAAAACTACCACAAATCAACTTAGATTTGATGTCTTTTGTTTAATAACAAAAAAAGCGTAGGATTTAACACTTTTTTTTATTGTTTACCTTTCCTATACTGGTTGCTGGATCAGCCAAATTGTTCTCCATACGCTCTAAAGCTTCTTGCAACTGCCGAAATGTCTCCGCTGTAAAGAAAGTGTCAACCTTTTACGTTTTTATCTGTACAAATCATTAATCAACTCTTCACAATTGGCTTAACATAACAATAATAGACCTCTCTGGGTCCTGAACCATTTAGGTTGCAAACACAAGAGAATATCCTTTTTAAAAATTAAGACAGTTCAAATAATAATTAGGTACTATACTACTGTGATATTTATGCAATTTTTTAGTGTCAATGGTTGTTTTAGTAACTTTGTATTGTATATTTATATTAATTAAAAATAATATTAACTATGTTTGTTCACATAGACCAATACAATACACAATAAAACGTAGTTTATCTTCGAACCGCACGTTCATTTAACCACAATTATGTATTATTTACAACTTACGATCTGAAAGATAATCATCTAAGTAATCTTTAGTTGTTTCAAGCGACACGGGATTGGATAGATTAAGTATCATTGAGAAATTCGATTTTAATTCAATCTCAGGCGTAATATATTTTTCTGAATTTTCGATTGTTTCAATTCTTAGTGATTCTATATGACTGTCTAGTTCCGTTGATTCATGGCCTGGAAAATTAAATTTTATATCAATTCCATTTCTGTACTTATTTCTATTACTATTCTCATACGATCTTAACACACCAGCTGTTGTTATGTTTTTTGATGTTAAAGTATTCATAGTTGCTCCATAATTATCCAGTTCCTTATAATCAAAATCAGCATAGAGATCCCATTTTTCTGTGGTGTCTTCAACGATTTCATCTGGAACAGGTTTCAGTATCATTGTTATGTACAATTTCATTCAAGGTTATCTTTTATCTGTAGATTTACTTACTTCTTATTAATTTCGGTATCGTTGGATCATCTAATTCTTCTATATTATACGATTTTGGACGTCCAACCACACTAACTTTCTTTTTTGCTATCCATTTATTTTGAATAACTGTTGAATCCGGTACTATAGTGGTAACTTCTTTGTTTAAATATGTAGCATTTTCTTCGTATATTGTTTTATCCATTGCTTCTCTCTTATATAAGTTATTATTATAATATAGTTCAGTTGTAAACAGATAATCAATAGTGGCCATAGCTACTGTCTTTAAGTAATGCTCGTCTAAGCTTCCCATATAATTTAACGTATCGTTATTTTCTATTTCAAGTACAGTATTTAAAAGCAAGTGTTCTTCAATACCCATGTCCTTATCGGCGTCTTTAGGAATTTTAATGTCATTTACTGGAATTAATTTAACCACTTTTGAATAATCTAAACGCACTGATTCACAATACTTCATTTGAAATATCCGCATTTCGGGAAATACAGTAGTAGTAGGTAACTAAATTAAGTTTTATGGAGTAGAACTAATATACTAATTGTGATACTAACGGAAAGTACAAAGTCCAGGTACATCAGGATCAGGTCGGGATCTCGAAGGACACATAGAGGCAGGTTCGCCAGGCGTCCAGAGCGCTCGGAAGGGTATGGGCCCTCGGGGTGCAAAGTTACATACTAAACGTTCTACACTTCGAACGCGACCACGCCATAGAGCCTTAAACAGAGATATAGAGATTTGTAGATATCCTTTACTGGGCTCTACATAAAATAATTTGATAAGGCTGTGGATTTTTTTTTAATATTTCAGTTATACCTTTCACTTACCATAAATCTACTTCTTCCACATCCAACCATATATGTGCGTGACCAAATCATTTGAGCAAAATCGCCGTAATAACTATTTGAAGACCTTGACAAAGAGATTGAATAATAGCAATATTCTAATTTATATTAATTATTAAACGTCTGAATTAAACATACATTAATAAACCAAGCAGGGCAACCATAAAATATAACATTTATCATTTCATGGATTTGTTTCTTTGAAGATAAACGTATTACATTGTTCATGTTAATTATAAAACAATTTGTGTAACTCTTATATACGTCAGAGATAATCAACAATAATAATATATGTAATAGAAAGACAAAACCTACGGAATATATGAAGTAAAGTTTCCTTCATAAGATATCCGTTGCATGTACCAGATGTCGACCATCGTCTCCGGCCGCAGTCCCGGCGCTTCGCCTACTATTGATGCCACACACTGTCCTACTGAGACAGAATCTGAAAATCACATTTTAATAACAAATAATAATATATTTATAAAGCTCTAATATTTATTAGTTTGCGAATTATGGCTCAAACCATCTTGTTAGAAGTGTTATGGCTTTTGGTGTGTGTCTACGAAACTACATTAGTAAAGTGATTCAATTTGGTAATTTCACAACGTTCATTTATTATTGTAAATTACTTGGTAGATACTTTTTCCTATAAGCTAATGAGAGCGAGAGAAAATTGATGTATGTAATACGTATTTAGATTTTAGACTATACGTACAAAGATCCCGGCAGGCGTCATGCTCTTCAATGTGGCTCGGAGGTCTACACTGGTCGGCCCACAGCTGCGCTTCTCGTGACAATTCATCAACCCAACGCTAAAATAAATTGATAATAGTTTACAAGAAACTAATGTTATACGAAATTGAGAATTTTGATACGATCAAATAAATATAAATAATTGGGAGTACAAAAACTAGTTTAATATCCATTCACATTTCACAGCCCTACCGAATATACTTACATACAAAATTCGCAAGTGCAACCATATTTTCCCCAATTGTTTAATAATCAAATAATATTTAAAGGATTATATATTATTATCTGTGACTAAGGTAAATAAAACATTTACCAATTTGAGCATGTCTGCAGCTGGAGGCCAATCATTCAAGCCCATCGCGATATCACTCCGTCTGCGATTAAGACGAGCCATGATTCGCACCTTATCATCCATCGAAAGAGGCGCCTGCATGTAACCTAAGCACGTAGGTCCCGGTCCCGACTATTGTAGCATAAGATTAATTATTATGTGGTGCTCTTGAAACACTATCAATAGGAAAATTAAAATACATGGAAAATAAGCTTGCGTAAACGCCAACTTGAAACCGACACAAATCTTTTTATTTTAAGTTTGGATAAAAAAGAAGGATCAATGTTAATTTGTGAGATTAACTAAATAATTGTAAAATATAATGTTGAACCAGCTTTCCGCCCGCAGCTTCGCCCGCGTTAACCACGCTGTCGATTGGTGAAAACAGCATGAAAATTCGGTGCAGTTGTTTTTGAGACTATCGCGAACGAGAAGGACTGTTTTATAATAAAATGATATACCTACTATTGATAAATTAATTTTTACTTACCAAATACCTGCAAAATGTATGGCCATTTGTGTGACCACACATTCTAGATCCGCAGTAATTAACTGAGCCATTCGACGTCACAATTTGTAAACCAATAAATATCACAGCTATACAACATTTCATCATAAAATTTTATTCACATGTTGATTTTTCGATTTATTGTGACAAGGATCTTTATGTCAAAATGACTCTTCTTTTCCATAACTTTAGTTATGAACCTTATTTTAAACAAACGGTTATGGTTCAAATCACAGACAAATGTTGGCTACCAACCACTATCTAACTTGTAATCTAACCAAGAATCTAACTATATTGAATGAGTATAAATAGAACCTGAATTAAATCCATTTAATTTTTTAATGTAATAAATAGAGGTCGTAAACAAAACATAATTTATAACAAACTAGGTTTCCGCCCGCAGCTTCGCCCGCGCTGTCAAAGAAAAACCCGCATAGTTCCCGTTTCCGTGGGATTTCCGGGATTGCGTCATTTTCCCGGGATAAAAAGTAGCCTATGTCCTTTCTCGGGTATCAAAATATCTCCATACCAAATTTCATGAAAATTGGTTCAGTAGTTTAGGCGTGATTGAGTAACAGACAGACAGACAGAGTTACTTTCGCATTTATAATATGGATTAACAAACAGTTTCAAATAAGTTAAAATGTCTACATCATAAATTACAGTTATAATACATTAAAACTACCTTAGTGAAATTGTAGCAGTTTATTTATTTTCTTATATTACTAAGTTCCAATAATTATGTGTAATGTTACACAGATCTAGCCATCACATACTTAATTTACAAGTACATAATATACATATTGTATATATTTCTACGTAGGTATGTAATATCAGAACCATTATTGTGGTTTGTGTATCACACTTGACTAATTTTCCTTTATCCTCATTATTAATAACTGTTTCAATATGTCATTTAAATAGAGATAAATTCAATATAATAACATTTCTACGTTTTTCAACATCGCATAATATTTCCCATTGAAAAAATATGATACCATCGCATCTTTCATCCCTTAATGCCTACTTTACTGCTAAAAGAAAAATTTATTGAATCCCAATTGCCAAGGCCCGTCTGGATTGTAGAGTTATATTTTTATTAAACTTGGGTGTACGCTTTATGGTTATCTAATATTTGTGTATAATCCACGAGATACTGCCACAAATATTAATCCAAAGAACACATACCCACATAATCCATATTAGAATCGTTCCACTACGATTCTACATAATTAATTAATATTTATAAATGTTTTATTATCAAGACATTATTCCTATTTTAATCACATTGATCTGCTTTTCAAATTGTAGAGGTTAACTAAAACTATGATCCATCTCGTGATGCAATCCTTAAAAATATATTCGTCGCGTAAATGTGCATAATGCCTAAAAGCGGATTATCGTACTTAGGATATTTTAAATCGCACAATTTATTGCAAATCGTATTTCAATGCTCCAATATCTAAGTATGTAGCAGGAAAGCATATTAAAGCGTGCTATTAAAATATTTGAAAATAAATTCACAATAATTAATAAATAATTCGCAGTAATTAAGCTTACAGGAATATACATTATCGAAAGCGATAACTGTACTTGACTTATGAGTAAGTAAAGATAATTCATTTATGCACTTGCACGCATACCAATTCAATATATTATATATTAGCATATTATAAATGAAATTGGTATGATTTCTGTATTTCAGTTGAGGTATATACTGTGAGAGGAAAACATGGCTGGGCGTGGGCAGTTGTCTTATTTTGTAAGTAGATTTTTTATAAGTTGTAACTAGAATTTATTGAATTTGATAAGAGCTAATGTGTATTTTCTCCTTGAAGTTATGTGCATACTTTAGTATAAAGTGTTAGATATTTTAACTATTAAAATGTATAAATTATTTATTAATAGGTACCTTATAAGTTAAATCGAAATCTATTAATTGTGATTAAACCATAACAGCATTTATATTATGAGAGTAGGTATTATTTATGTTCCTTTTGTGTGTGTGTGATTTTTTTCTTGTTTGACTGTTTGTTAAATAATTATAGTCCACTTAAATCTATGTAGATGTCTGTTTAAAGTAGCGTCCAGTCCTGAAATAAATCTATAGAAACGTCAGTAATTTTCCAAGAAGAGATCTTTGTTATGTAGATACATAACAGGCATTTATATTAGGTGTTTAATGAATAAATATTTAACTATTATCTAAGAATTCTACTGTGGCAATTTGTCTCTACAGTGACGACTTTTTCTTCTAGCTTCTTATACCTATATTTAATCAATACTTTTCGTTTCAAATCACGCTTAAATTTATTTACAGATATATCTAAAATATTTTACCGCCCTCGTATTATTTGTCTCCGTGAATGGATCGTGGATGCCTATCGGTATGTATTTCATACTTTCAAAAATAAAAGGTCATAACAAAGAAGGCGAAAAAAGCGGTTTTGAATCAGCTTGATTTAATTTTACAGATGAATCAAAACTCTCACCAGAATGTAGAACATTAGGCATTTGTACTGAGGTTCCGGATTATCCAGAAGATATCGCAAATGAACTAATAAAAGAGGTTTGTCATCATCTACTATAATTGTTTTAATTTATTTTTATTTTTTAGTATTTGATCGCTCTGCCCCAGCTCGAATCGGTGTATTTTTTTAATCTATACTAAATATTATAAAGCTGAAGAGTTTGTTTGTTTGTTTGTTTGAACGCGCTAATCTCAAGAACTGGTCCGATTTGAAAAATTCTTTCGGTGTTGGATAGCCCATTTATCGAGGAAGGCTATAGGCTATATATCATAACGCTAAGACCAACAGAAGCGGAGCCACGCGGGTGAAACCGCGGGGCACAGCTAGTAAATTTATAAATACGTTTATACCTACCGTTATAAAAGGCATTTTCCTTTATATAATTTGTTTCAGCTCAGAAATAACCAAACTATATTCAGTAATGATATCACTCTTTCGACGCTTTCAATCGAGAGCAGATTTTCATTCACTCCTCTAGAAGTAGAACTGTGTGATTCTATGGAAAAAGTAAGTAAATCAAAGATGCCTCATATTTTTCGGAGAGACGGTTAAGCATACTTACAGTTTTTTAGATTAGTTATGTAGATGCGAATTTTTCGTTCAAATATATAAATCAGATCGAGCAGTATAAAACAATTATTAATTGGCAAACGACAAATAGGTAAAAGTGATATTATTAGCAATTTTTAAGAATAGAAAAAATTCGATCACGAGGCGGAATTCGAACCCTCGTATTTTTGTCATACCGGGGCAACGCATACCACCCATGATACCCGCTTCAGCAATCAAATTTATTCTACACAAAATATAATTTGATCATTTGAAATTTAAGTAGGTATTTAAAGTGGTTGTAATTATTATAATGTTTACTAACAACTTTTAGCTTTATATTCCGAAAGCTGCCAAAAGCAAAAGTGGGTTGTGGTTTTATATCTTAAACACTAAACAGGAACCAGTTCAACGATTTCGTGTGGAAATATGCAGGTTAGTTTTTTTTTTTTATTAATTAGTGCACAGTGTGTGTTCCCATTGTATCGACATGGTTACATTTTCTGTTGCATATTTATATTGAAAGTAAAGAAAGAGTTTGAGAGGTCTACAGGTACGATGTCACGAAAATGCATTCTTAGTAATATCCTGGTGGTAATATCACATCATACATTTTAAATTGATACATGAAAAAGTTATAAATTTAACGTTATTCTTTCTGTTCACAGACCAAATTATAAAAAATCGATGATGCGAGGGTAAGTAAGCACTTAGACTCTACTACAACAAAAATCTAGCAAAAATGTATGCGTATTTAAATGCACATAAATTTTGCTGAGTTTATTTCTCTCACATAAATGTTTATGTTATTTGTTGATAGATAAAGCCGTCATAATATTATAGGTACCTATTGACTTGAGTAACTATTGCACGCACAGATTGCACGCCATTTATACCTAAGCGGAGCGGGTAGTGCTCTACTCTCGCCAGAAATCAAATGATTTTTTGTTTTTTCATTTGCCTGCAAACAATTTGATGTCTGAAAAAATTGGGGTCTGAATTTCATTTCAGTATTATAATAAATAATCATTATCACACATTTCTTAATAAAAAAAAGAATTAAATAAAAAAATCATTGTAAACATAACTAGTCCTAGTTACGAAAACTTAAATTATTACTGATTTAACTCCTCGGTTTTTTTTCAGCAATACAGAAAATGGTCGATGTTCCATGTTGGCGTTATTCAGCAACGACTCCGAGGGAATTTGCGTTCAGAAATACATACTCAGAGAAATGATAGCATTATCGAGGTCGAAACGTGAAGCATTTGTGGAACATTTCTACATGCCTTGCTGTTGCGAGTGTGTTGAAAGAAAAAAGTAGAATTGAATTGTAATAAAATATTTACAAATAAAACGAAGTTTTATTCATTT
>CAJQZM010041535.1:36081-127010 GCA_907164665.1 Colias nastes | reverse complement strand
AGTCGCAGCTTGCTGCGACTATGGCAGAAAGCTGAGTCAAGACCCTTTTCTGGAAATGCAGTGCACACACAGTACGAAATTCTCAGCAAACATGATGTCTAATTATCGTACTTTCTTTATTCTTCTATTTTGCGTTTTCTTCTTGTGTGTGTACCTTTTTCTAGAAATAAATTTTTGAAGTGAAACTTCTTTATCGGGGTTGGAAAAAAATTTAGTGTAACATTTTTTCGTTACGCGTGACATTTTTCCGTTACGCGCCATCTTTTTTTTATCCCTACCACGCGTGATTCGACGTATTTCTGTAAAGTTACATATAGTAAATTATTTTTTGAAAAATAAGGTCATAAAGAAGTTTCACTTCTTACGTGTGTACACTAGTACACGCACACATTTTTTTTTCTTTCTTCTTTTCTTCTTATTGTGATATTGTTATGACTAGTGTCTAATTCAATCCTTTGCAGATCCACCTGTTCTTCAATTTTATTAGTCTCTAATTTATTTTTATAACTCTCTTAGATCTGGTATTTAAAAAGCTTTCATTTTTATCTGTATCTCATAAAGATTGTATTGTGTCATTAAAATCTTAAAACATTTTTACATAGATGAAAACGTTTTATGTTAGTTCTTTCTCGATCAAAATGCAACATCATTTCTAGTATTAAGTATGAAGTTAATGTATTTATATATAGATTTTTATTGAAATTTGATAGATTTAGTTCTTCTTTACAATTTTCTCTGGATAATATTGTAAACTAAAACTATATCATGTTGTTTCATTTATTATGTGGTTAAACAAAGTCACAAGTCTTTTTCAAATAAAAACTTGTTTTTTAAACAACGTGAAAATTATATGATCAATGTAATGTGTGAAAAAAGCAAATATATACAAGAAAAAAAATGCTTTTATTACCAATCGTGAGTGACTTTTCCGTCGTTGCTTTGAAAAGAAAAGTTAGATTATGACGTACCTAATAGTGTTCCGCGGGAAGCTCGAAAAAGCTCTAAAATTAAGCTTCGGAAACAAGATATTAATAATTATCGCATGATAAGTTTCTGAATTAATAATTATTAATTATTAATCTAATTCATCACAATCGATTGAATTTTATTAATTAATGAGAGACAAAGAGAAACGATAAATTTATATATTCCTCAAACTATACACAATTTTTATAAAAAAATGTACATGCTTCATGTCAGTCCGTTATTGAGTATTAACTCATCCATTTATATTAATAAAAATATTAAAACTCTATGAGAAATCATTAAGTCAAATTCAGTTAGTAGATGTAGTTGTTAAATTGAACAAACTGGCTATGAAAAGGTTCGATTTCGGTTAATCAATTGTTTCGAATCTTTATTCCTAAATTCGATTTCCAAGCATAACCTACGGAACTTTAATTAATCTATCAAGAACACACTTGTCCAGTTTTTATTATTCATTTTATTGAGCGTCTGCTGGCAACATATTCAAAAATAATCGCGTCTATTTTAAATTCATGCGTGACGTACGTTCGGTATGCGAACGAATAATGATATTTTTGCTTTATCGTCTACGGCGTTTCTTCCATTATTATTCGAAAATACTGCAAAATTTAAGGAAATGTTTATTTATTTATCTCAGAATAAATTAAGGATTTATTTTCAATGCATCGGACTTTTGGTTACCTTTTTGAATACGAGACTTGTATCTCTACGGTGTATCTACGGACTATATCTAATTCATTACATTGATAAATATTATATTAAATAAACTGACTGTTTAGGTACTTATAGTTTATAATGAGCTTGTTTTAAGGCAAGGAATATTTAATTTTTATCGTGTAAAGATTGCTAAAGTAGGTACCTACAATTCGACTTTTTACTGAACTCATCCCCACTTTTCTATAACACATCATGAATGAGGAGGAGAAGGAATAAGAATAATTATGTTTTTATTAACGTCGTAGATAAAAGTGTTTAATTGATTGTCAGAATTTCTCAAGTCTTTGAATGATGAACTATGGACATAGTATAAGCTTTTGTTCCCATAAACTTACGTGAAAATAGAGTTAGAATTAATTTATGTTGATTACCTAAATATTTTATTTACTTTGAGTAGGAATTAAAAAATCTAAATACTCGTGAAGATTATTCATTAAAAACAATAGCGGCAGGGTTAAACAAAAACACAAAAATTACTCAATTAAAAATTTATTTTCATTAAAATATTGTTTAAGCTTAATGTGTTCTTTACAAACAGTAAAAACAATAATTTATTACAAAATACGTCATTAATTCTATTACAATTATTTGTGCGTTATTCAATACTTGCACTAAACTAACTAAATCTAATAATCTCAATACAATAAAAACTAAGAGATTCAACTTTCTAAATTGACAATATTGCTTTAAAATTACTTAACGATAGCTTAACAGTAATGTTTAAAAAAGTATTTGTACATAATAATCTCAAGGCACAGACACAAGGCACCAGTTAATCGAAGTTTAAAAAAAAAGACTTATTTACAATTTTACAAAATGCTAAATGGAAGACGTAAATACAAATTTATATACAACCTGTGCGTGTCTTTTACATATGTACTTATATTTCTAATAATAATTAATCAGTCTATACTTATTAACAACCTTTGATGCACCATGGAAACAACGTCTAAGAAAATTACAGTTATGTATGAAATATTTTACTATTTGGACACAATATGTCTTATAAACATTGTATATTTTCTAAAAAAATGTGTGCGTGTACTAGTGTACACACGTTAGAAGTGAAACTTCTTTATGACCTTATTTTTCAAAAAATAATTTACTATATTATGCAACTTTACAGAAATACGTCGAATCACGCGTGGTAGGGATAAGAAAAAGATGGCGCGTAACGGAAAAATGTCACGCATAACGAAAAAATGTTACACTAAATTTTTTTCCAGCCCCGATAAAGAAGTTTCACTTCAATAATTACATACACTGGGAATTATATTTCAATTATTGTAATTCGTAAGAGAAAAAAAATTAAACATTCTAAATGTACTTTTCAATTGTACATAATTGAATATTTATAGAAATAGAAACTTGTGCCGACCTACCGACCGACATGTTGACGCCGCTAAATACAAAATAAATTCATCATTATAATAAAATGTCAACGTTTTTTAAAACCTATAGAAGAAATGTATAAAAATTGAATATTTCTGAAAAGTAAACTTAAAAAACTTTATGATTATTTGATCATTTTCTAATGAATTTTAAAGATTGATTTTTAAAATTTCTATTTAAAGTGTACAAAAGCGTATAAAACCTTTAAAACTGTAATATTATAATCGCTTATTATAAAAGGCGGAAATTTTATTCAAAGACATAACTAGCACCATGACATTTTCAAACTACAATATTGCTAGATGTATAAATTGTACAAAAATTTATTAACTGCATTCAAAACATAACTATACATATTATTTATTTCATAAGCTATTGTATCATTTGTAAATATTGATTCTCTTCGTAAAACGAAGATAACGAAGTTTGTAAGTCGTTTACAACCATGTTATCCCCGCCTTGTAAAGGATGTGTACTGCTTGACACCATTTCAGAACTTTTCCAATTTTCACAATTTTCCACATATTCTAATGTCCTTTGATACGTGTCCTGTCGCATGCTATTCTGTTTTTTCCTGTTATTCGAAGCGTCTATTTGAGATTGGGATATATCCCACACTTGGACGTCACTCGGTTGGTTCTGGCTTCTCAAACTGTTCATACTACAGTCTGTTTGGTCGTTCTTCATTTGGTTCATGGATCTCATCCCGTTGACAGGTTTTTGGCTACCTGTTGACATGTTTATGGAATTCTGCATAGATTTCTGCATCTGTTTGTTGTATTGGTTGTATTCCCATTGGTTTCGTGGGTAGAATTGGTTGTACTGATTATTTTTAGGGGGTGGTGGACCCATAACGTTGTTCACAGAATTGTAGGGAGGTGGCTGGGCGTATTGCACATTTTGATTGTATTGCATGTTTTGCTGAGGGCATTGGTTCTCGCAGTAACTATTCATAGCGCCTCTACTCATGTTCCCACTGTTATCAACGCTCATCATAGATGATCTGGACATTTGCATTGGATGCATCTGGTTGCTCTGGTAAACGTAATTCTGGGGATAGTTCATGTTGTATTGGATCTGTGATTGTGGTATAGCTATTTGTTGCATTTGGTTTTGGTTGAATTGTTGCATCATTGGATATTGCATGTTCTGCTGGGGTATTTGGTTTTGCATCGGGTATGCCTGGTTAAAGTTCTGGTTAGGATACTGTTTGGGAACGTTGTTGTAGTTTTTGTTTGGCATCTTGCAGTTTTGTCTCTGATTGTTGTAAGGTGGTGCCATTTGTGGCGCATTCGCGTTCATATTCATCATTACGTTTTGGTTCTGGTTTTGTGGAGACGGCATGTTCATGGTCATGTTCGTCATGTTTTGAATCATGGGACTCGTTATAGGGCTTTGAAGCCCTGGGTGCATGGGACTTGGCATGCCGTGGCTCATGGGACTCGCCATGTTCATCATGGGACTGTTTAGATTTTGCGACATCGGACTGCCGATGTTATTGTGGCGGGGACTCATCACCATTTGGTTCGGCATTTGGGGACTCATTAAACTCTGCATGCTTTGCGGGCTCATAGCATTGTGTTGTGGCGACATGACGCTCATGACGCTCTGGGGACTCATCACATTGTACGCACTGGGAGGACTCATAATGTTCGGCATGTTGTGGGGACTCATCACACTCTGTGGACTCATCGTACTGTGAGGTAGACTTTGCGGACTTAACATGCCGTGCGGGAGATTCGTACTCATAGTTGTTTGAACGTTTGTTTTAGTAACTGCTGTCTGCTTTTGAGGTAAGGGATTGTTCATTCGCATCCTATTGGATTGTTCCGTTTGATTCGCAGTCATGGATTGCAATGATTGTAAGGGATTACTCGGTATCGAAGCTTGACTCGCTGGTGGTCTATTAGAATTAAACTCTTTCTCACAATTTTCTTTAACAACTTCAGGAATAACTTGTTCCTGCAACGGCGGGTTCTTATCGTCCGGCGTTTTAGCTAAAAGAGAGCCGCTGTTACCCGACATACTAACATCTAATGACCTTAAATCGACTTGTATATCACTTATGTTGAGATCACTACCTATGGCACCTAGATTTTTGAGTAGAGAATCGTCACTAGTGGCTACATCACTGATTTTGTCAGAGGAATTGTTTGCGTTCTGAATGTCTGTGGGTATATTCTGTATGTTCTCTTTGGTTGCACTGTCGTCTTCCTTGTCTTCCTTGGAGTCGGTGTTAGCTGGTGCCGTGTCGGTGCCCAATATGGATTGGTTAAGATATTGCATCATTTCGTCTGGTATCACCAGCTTGTTTTCCACCATTTCTCCTTCAGCAACCTGGTAGAACAAAAATAAGGATTTGTGTTTCATTGCATACATGAATGTTTACGTTATTAGGAAATGCAGTTATTAATTAACAAATAATAAAAAATTACAATTAATGGACATACAATTCTGGTGAACAGAAAATATTCTTTTTTGAAAAAAAAAGTGTTTAATTTTATTGTGTGAATCATTAAATATTGAAGTTTGACAAGAACTTTCTGATCTTGAGTATATGAGTATATTTTGTAAAGTCATTTATCATATCCAATAATTTCTATTGTATTAGAGTTAAAAAATATATATTTACCTGTTCCAGGTTAACCTCTTGGTTGGGATGGTGAACTTGTGCAGTGGTGATCACCACAGTGGTGGTGGAGTTGGAGCGGGACTCCTTGTAGTTGACGGCGTCGTGGTCTTCCTCTGTCTTGAACGGGAATGGAACATCACCCTGGGAGAGGAAATTAGATATTTTTTTTAATACTGGCAAAGGTATGTAGGGAATAATAATTGAAGGAATATTATGAAGAAAATAACAAAAGACATGATTAATAATTTAAAATTTTAAGCTATTGCATAGCTTCTATCGCGGGCCTTGAGCGCGGGGACCGAATCGAGAAATTCCGTAACGGAAAAACCTTACACTCCCCACTCCGACGGGCGGAGGTGTGGCTTGAAGGCATAGCATGCAATAGCTTTACCGCGGCAGTCCCCGAGTGCCACACGTCTTTTTTAAATAACTTTTTGATCGGATATCATTCCTGGAAGCTTTCGCTATTTTTTTTGACTAGAGTTTAATTTTTGAACTTCTTTGAACCTGCTGTCTGCTTATAACTAAATAACTTATTATTTTATTAGATCCAGACTTTCTTTTTTTGATCTCTGACTAAATCTAGTTCTAGGTAATCTACTAACCACATCATCATTACTGCAAGGGTACGGTTGGTACTGCTGGTCACTCAGGTTGGACTGTTCTGAGAGTCTTCTGGCTTCTTCCTTCACTTGCACGTTGGGGTCCAGCTCTAGGGCTAATTCTTCTGCCCTTACTTCTGTGCAGGTTACTCCGCGGAGAAGAACAGCCTGGAAAAATATAAGATATATTACTCTAAAATCTAAACTAATATTATAAAGCTGAAGAGTTTGTTTGAACGAGCTAATCTCAGGAACATCTGGTCCGATTTGAAAAATTCAAACAAACAAACAAACTCTTTAGCTTTATAATATTAGTATAGATGAAGAATTATGTTTTATAAACTATTGCATTCAGAAAGATTTTTTATTTATTTATACAAGTTATATGGCCATTTGTCTTATTATTAAATGCTAAACAGAATTAAGATAAACTCTCTCTGTTCTTATGGTGCAATTGATTAATGCAACAGAAGATTCCAAGCTAATAATTTGGAGATGAAAGTCATATTAATGTAATAATTTATATGAAATATCAAAATAAAGTATTTAGGTACCTGATTGCCTTGCGAGGTTCTGACTGCCTGTACTGCGGCGAGAGCTGATGATGGAGGCGGGGCGTAACCGACACACGACACTTGACTAGATCTGTTAAAAATTTAAATTATTGTAGCAGTTGTAATTTAGAATACAGAAATTCATAACGAATTTGAAAGTTTATAAAAGTTTTACATCTGTATGTTGTTGAATTCAAAACAACAGTGATATGTACAAAATCACACTTAGCCACATAAATCTGAGCTAAAACTTCATAGAAGGTTTTTTATTATAAAGAAAATAATAATAATGATTATGAATTGACTGATGATGATGAAGAACATAAAAATGACAATGATGGTGATAAATTAAAATAGATTTTTTATGGAGGATAATAAATCTTGATTTGTTTAAACTAGTTGATGTTGAAGAACAAGAGAATGAACAAGGCGATACTGATCAATATATAATATAGATACTGATGATGACAATGATAGTAGTGATGATAAACCAATATCTATACTAAAAAAATAATCAATTAATAAAAAATGAAAATAAAAGATTTTTTAATAATTAATTAAAAAATATCCTGTCCAGGATTTTCCCAGTCAACCCATTTTTAATACATTTTTAATACACTAAATTTATTATAAAATTGGTCTCATTCTATTATCACGCCGTTGCAGGTCGACTTATGTTCGGATCTTAGACCATACGTAATGATGATGGTAAAAAACGATATAATTACAATAATAATGATGAAATTTCTATTGATGATGTTAATTTTGAAATTTCTAATAATTATAACATACCTGCGGCTACTATCGGGCGAGAGCTGATCATACACAGCGGGAGGCGGTCTGCCCGCACCCACCGCGCCAGACACTACGGACGCTTGGCTGCTCTTGCGGGAGATATCGGATGATCTACTAACAAATATTGGTTATTTTGATGATCTAGTATTTTAGGTGTTTAGATTTAGTAGGGATTTCTGTTTCATTGGGATAGAATTGATTTTTTAAAATTAAAGACAGTTTGAGCACTTTCTAGTAGGGGAAATTAGAATGGCTTCGCGATACCGATATTCATATAAGTATAAAAAGGTTGATACATTATATAGAAGTGGCTATTGGTGTAGGAAATAAATTATACGGATCTTCTGAGCAACTGAACCATGTAGAATTAAGTTACGATAAAATCGGCACTAATTTCAATCAGAATTCTATTCATGGTAAATAAAAAATAAATAAATAAATGGTCTTGATTTTTGAAAGAAATAATTAATAATTTTACTTCAAACGTTACAATAAATAAAATCAATACATTACCTAGCACTATACAGGCTGCTACCAGAAGATATTCCAGAGTCTCGCCTGGTATTGGGAAGCCCAGTTTTCAATTCTACCGCCACGTTCGTGCTACCGATCTCCGTTCTACCGGGCACACCGCCTCCTGGAAACAAATGAATAATATTTAAGGTTTTAGAGGTTGTATTATATTAAATGGATTGTATGAATGAAATTACCGAAATGGGGGCATTAATCCATCAGGCCCCGGAATCACAGACACAATAGAAAATCTATTGTGTCGCGGTCGGATCTGGCCGCTCGGGGCTCAATGGGTTAAACGAAAAAAGTAACGGATTGTATGAATCTAATAAAGTGGGTCAATTTAATGTAAAAGTGATGAAATTGATTAAGTTGATGAAAATAATGAAATAGATGAAGTTTAAAGTAATGATATGGATGAAATTAATGAAATTATTGAAAGTGAAGAAATAAGTGAAAGTTATGAACTGGATGAATTTAATAAAATTAATGAAAATGATGAAATTAACGAAGTGGATACAAAGGAAATAAATGAAAGTGATGAAATTTATGAACTAGATGAAGTTAAACAAATTGATAGCAAACATAAAATGTACAAAATAAATTATGTAGGTTTATTTCATTAAGTAAAATTTATTTTTGTAAAGACTAATCACTATTGAACTATTTTAATGTATTGTATCGGGAAGGCACAGACTCCTGAAACACAGCGAAAGCTATATTGGGAGTCTGGGGTCTATATTTTGATGTAAGGAACCTTGTTCAATAAATGATTTTTATTTATTTTTTTTCAGGATATAAAGCCGTGTACTCACCGACGTCGGGCTGCAGCGGCACGAAGCGCGCCAACGGCAGCTTGTGCAAGCGCGGCGCATGTGCGGCGTGTGCGGCGTGTGCGGCGTGTGCGGCGTGTGCGGCGTGTGCGCGGGGAGAGCCGATAGCCACCATAGCGCGCAGCATTAGAGGGAGTTGCCCTACTTCCCCCACTACTTCGCCTTCCACCTGGAATAATGATACGATTAGTCTGGTTACAGCAATGACGGACTATAGCTACAACTAAGTCAACATCGTCAAATAAAAAGCTATTAAAAGTCATTGAAATTAACATATTACTTTTTGACATTTTTGTTCAAAATCTGTCGTGTCACTGAAAACTCTGCCTGATACCCGTTTAAGCAGAGTTTTTAGACAATTATTGAATGTGATTTTCTAAGTTTTATTTCTGCTGCATTTAGTAAATAATTATTACTTGTGCAATTAATTTAAACGATCAAAAACTATCAATATCAAAATATTGATAATGAAACAGCTTACCTCTCCATCTAGCCTAAAGTAAGGGACGCCATTTTCATCGCTAAAGCCTCCAAGACCAGAACCACCGAAGTCCAATTCACCCCCACATTGCGCTGATAGCTGGAAGATAAAATCAATTTTTTCATGAAGATCATAGAAAAGTGCACTTAATTTTTAAAAAATATTAATGTAAATGATTCATCGGTTAATTGGGTTACTGTATTTCGGTTAGTTAAGTTCCTGTATTGAGATATTGTAGTTCGATTAATTGAGATACTGTAGTTCGATTAATTGAGATACTGTAGTTCGATTAATTGAGATACTGTACTTAGATTAAGTGAGATAATGTAGTTCGATTACGTGAGATAATGTAGTTCGATTAATTGAGATAATGTATTTCGATTAATTGAGAAAGTGTAGTTCGATTAAGTGAAATAATATAGTTCGACTGAGTGGATAATGTAGTTCGATTAATAGAGATAATGTAGTTCGATTAAGTGAGATAATGTAGTTCGATTAATTGCGATAATATAGTTCGATTAAATGAGATAATGTAGTTCGATTAATTGAGACAATATAGTTCGATTAAGTGAAATAATGTAGTTCGATTAATTGAGATATTGTAGTTCGATTAATTGAGATGGCTATGCTACATAAAAAAACCTACCTGATGAGCCGGAGTATGCAGCCCTAAGGGTAGTGGAGATGCTGGACTTTCGCTCTTGACAGACGCGGAAGAGGTGTGCCGTACCCCCAGGGGAGCTCCCCCCTCCTCTGAACGGGGGGAAGATCCAGCTCCCCCACCACCGGATTCTGCGGAGTCATCGCCGCGGTTGCAACCTGGAGAATGTTTTAAGATTATATTTTTGCACGTATTCCTGAACTTTGGACAGTGATATGGTCTTTTTTATTTCATTGTTTTATGGGTGTACAAAGAATTATACAAAAGATGAGGATATGCAGATTTTTACAATTAGACATAAGTAATTCATGTATTTTCAATCTACCATATCTAGATAACTATTATAATGTATATTTCTTTTTAGAAGATGTATGTATTAAAATAAATAAGGCATTAATCACCAATTGTGTCTTGTACACGGACAAAATACTATCATTACGATAAGCATAAAAACTTTATCTTTCTATAAAACACGCATTACAAATACACATTTCAATATATTATAATAACTCGATTGAAGAGATTGTACAAATTGAAAATTAACAACTTACCCTTATGCTTTTTACTGGCGTAAAACTCGGCTCCATGGACTGTCTTCACGTGTTTTCTAAGTGATGAAGGGTCGGTGTACCTTTTTGTGCAACCAGGGGCTTTACATACATATGGTTTCTGAAATTAAAATTGAAGAAAATATTTAAAAAAAAGACGTGTGGCACTCGGGGACTGCCGCGGTAAAGCTATTGCATGCTATGCCTTCAAGCCACACCTCCGAGCCCGTCGGAGTGGGGAGCGTGAGGTTTTTTCGTTACGGAATTTCTGGATTCGGTCCCCGCGCACAAGGCCCGCGATAGAAGCTATGCAATAGCTTAAAATTCTGATAATTTTATGTCATTATCATCATCAACCGGTATTCTTTCCAACGATTGGTTCATAGAAATATGATCGGTAAATACTAGCGGTCCGCCCGGGCTTCGCACGTGGTACATGTTTACGTTTTCTCTCCATAAGAACCATACTCGTACTTCAAGGCATATTATAAAAAATAATTAACGAAATCGGTTCAGCCGTTCTCGAGTTATGCGCTTACCAACACATTTTGCGATTCATTTTTATCAGTAGAATTTTGCAGTGAAGAAGCTATTTAGCTCGCAAACCTTATTTCTTCATTATTTAATCAGATATTTTACCTCATTACTATGTGTTCTATTTTGATGTTTAGCTCTATCACTCGCATTGGAAAAGGCTTTCGCGCATCCGGGATACTCGCAAGTGTAAGGCTTTTCCCCGGTGTGGCTCCGTAAGTGAGTCTTTAAGTTTTCTAGGCGAGAGTACGCTTTACAGCAACCTTCGAACTGAAATAATAAGATTAACATTAAATAATATGCTAGGTTTCCGCCCGCGGCTTCGCCCGTGCAGTCAAAGAAAATCCCGCATAGTTCCCGTTCCCGTGGGATTTCCGGGATTGCGTCATTTTCCCGGGATAAAAAGTAGCCGTAGTAGTAGTATGTCCTTTCTCGGGTATCAAAATATCTCCATACCAAATTTCATGAAAATTGGTTCAGTAGTTTAGACGTGATTGAGTAACAGACAGACAGACAGAGTTACTTTCGCATTTATAATATTACTAGTATTACTAGTACTAGTATAGTATGGAAGTATGGATTATGATAACATTAGGTATGAATTTATTTTATGACGAAGATTTATGTCTTGTAAGATCGAGACATTTTTCGTAAAATAGGACCGGAATTGAATCCAGAACATCACGTCTGTATTCTCACCTGCAAACCATAACGGTGATCAAAATTAGAAATACGAAAGTATGGTGATATAGTATTTTCTATGTTTTTCTAACCTTTACAACACAGTATCGTACCCTGAGTATAATTTTAAATAAGTTATTGTTCACATATAAATTAAAAAGAAAGAAGAAGAAATTACTTTTGAGCTTTGGCCTTTTGGCCTTTATCTGCCACCCTTTTTATTTTTTCTTCTTAGTTAGTTGTAAATATTATAATTAACTAGCTGCGCTTCGCGGTTTCACCCGCGTGTCTCCGCTCCTGTCGGTCTTAGCGTAATGATATATAGCCTATAGCCTTCCTCGATAGTATTATCTATCATTGAAAGAATTTTTCAAATCGGCACAGTAGTTCCTGAGATAAGCGCGTTCAAACAAACAAACTCTTCAGCTTTATAATAGTATAGATAAGATATTCTACTCACGGTACACTTATGCGGTTTCTCCCCCGTGTGTCTGCGCATATGCACGACCAGCATGTACTGAGCTTTGAACGGTTTCTCATCTCTAGAGCATCCAACCCAGCGGCAGACGAACGCCTTCTTACTGGCGTGGATGTGGTCTGTGTTTATGTGCTTTACTAGATCGTCCTGGGTTGGGAACTCTAGTTTGCAGTCCACCTGGAATATGGTTAAGGATTCTTTGTAATTCAAATTGTGGAGAAGTCTTACAGGGTCCTTTTATATTGTGAAAGATTAAACTCAAACATTTATTTATTCAATTAGACTTCTTATAAAAGCACTTTTGAATCATCGTATCATTTTTAACATTGACCATGGATTCGGAAAGCAGTATCTATGGAGAAGAACCGGCAAGAAACTCCAAAGTAGTGTGATTTGAATTTCATTGGTAAGGAAAGGTATTTACTAAATATAACTGGAATGGAGTCATGGCCAGTTTCAATACTTCTGGGTGAGTTCTGTTTAGCTTATTTGTCAAAATGACAAAGAATGTATAATAAGTTAGCTCTAAAAGTGTTAAAATATAACTAACTATCAGGAAAATTATCAGCAAGCGCTGAAACCTATTGATATTGTATGCACTTTTACAAGATAACACAAATTGGATATTTTAAGGATCAAAAATTTTCCTAAAAATATGCAATAACAAGACAATATGAGCTTTTAGAAACATGACAGAAACAAAAAATCTATATCCAGTCTAAAATAAAATAGTTCGTTTGTCAATACATAAGTAAGCTAAAAAAATACGTGTGGCACTCGAGGACTGCCGCGGTAAATCTATTGCATAGCATCGCATCGCTGTGCCGGTTGGAGTGGGGGGTGTTAGGTTTTTTCGTTACGGAATTTTTACATTCGGACGCCGCGCTCAAGGCCCGCGATAGAAGCTATGCAATAGCTTAAAAAAATATTAATTGTAACTTACCCAATGACAATTAGTTTCAATAAAATCTCCTGGTTCGTCTTTAGAATCCAATCCATCATGTACAGTGCTTTCAGCGGCTGCACTCAGCGGCTTGTTGCTGTGCATACTGTCTCTATGGGACATTAGGCTTTGGGGCGATTTGCGCTGATTTAGTGCTGTTGAAGCGCTGGAGAGGAAAATTATTTGTTAGTCTTTCAATTTGGGAAATAAATGAAATTTTTTAAATGATATTTTTAAACATTGTTAATATTTTCTGAAATTCAATCTGTCGTTTCGAACATATTTTATTGAGAGTTCTTGCTAGGTAGCGTATACTTCTCACATCTATAAATTATTCCTTTCACTGCTTTTTCTGACACAAATATGCCAGTTAAATGAAATCTAAAATAGTGGATATGATACTCAATTGCAAAATTTATGAGCAAGGATTATGTACAAAATAGAATTTGGCTAACTGCTATGAGTTACTCATTTTACGAGTTATCTTATTGACCCGTATGCTATCCTGCTTATTTTAGTTTTCTTTTCCCTTTTGCCTTACCTATCAGCTTCCATAACACTAGTGACTTCCTGCTGCATGTGCGGTGGGGTGCTGTCCAGCCCCAGGCCCGGTCGGACGTCCACCGGAGCCCCTATGAGTAGCTGGGTTGGTGATGAGATGTGAGATCTGTAGGGAAAAGTTTGTGTTTAATGGGAGGGTAAAAAGGTGAGCTTACAACAATTAACTAACCTTAACAAATACCGAATTAATTTCCTTACGTTTTGCAAATCAAAAATGTATATATTTTTTTGGTATTTTATGAGATACATAATAATATGCGCTTAATTGTTAAAGTATAATATAAATATATGTAAATACATGATACAATTACCTTTCCATGACAGTACCGGCTAAAAATTGAATTACTAGCAATTGTTCAGTGGTTCAAATTCGAAAATCTTATTCCTACGTGTGTGTGTGCTACTCATATTCTGCAAAAATGCATTGTTATAACGTTATACGATTATATTCGTACTTCGCCATCATAATAGTATGAATATGATGATATTCATTCTACAAGACGAGCCATTTACAACACTTTCCCACGTCCTACACACATACATAATTATTATAGTATTAATATGAAAATGATATTCATTCTACAAGACGACCCATTTATACCACCTTCCTACATATCCAACTCACCGATGAATACCAGCAACAAGATGCGCGTGTGCCGCATGATGAGCAGCCGCAGCAGCCGCCTGCTGGTGCGCGGGGTCCAGCAGCACCCCCGCGGGCAGCACCCCGCTCCCCCCCACACCGCCCCGCGCGAGCAGCTGCTGCGCGAGGGACGCGTGGGATAGGGATAGTGCGGGGGATATTGCGCCTGGATAATGTAGTTAAGAATGTACATATTTATTTAAACTCTTTATTGTGCTGCCAAAATACAAACAAAACTTATTCTAAAAGAAAAAACAGAAGGCGGCTTAATGTTATAGTTGTACAAACAGGCAACCTTAAAACTATGTACTTACAGAAAAAGACAGATTTTGGAGCCTTATAACTTATAAATAAGTGCTCTCTTTCAGACAACCAGCAGATTAGTTATATTCGCATGATTGTTATTTAAGTTGAAAAAGTGGTAGTATTTTGCTTTATCTTTTGAATTTAAAGATGAAGATGAGGATGAGGATGAGGATGAGGATGAAGATGAGGATGAAGATAGGGATGAAGATGAGGATGAGGATTAAGATAGGGATGAGGATGAAGATGATGATGAAGATGGAGATGTACATAAACATGATGACGAAAATGAAAATGAATTTAGTTTTTTGAAACATAAAATACAAAGTCATCTTTCATTATTTACTATGCACACATCACCCTTAATATGAGAATAGACAAACATACAGCCATATTTACCAGCGCTAAGATGGCCATAGCTTCCCGTGGATGCTGCAGAGGGGGCTCGAACCGCCAGGCTAGCTGGAGACGCCCTGATCACGGCCGCCAGGTCCAGGGACTCAGCGGAGTAGGGACTCCAGGATACTGCCCGTTTTCGATTGGCTGATGCACTTATAGCGCCCCCGGAAAGCCGGAGACGGTTTGGTGATGCTATTCTTGAACCTGGAAATATCATTAAGAATATTTTATTGACAATCATAAATCAATATCATACAATTTATTATAGGAAGGTCCATTTATTTCTATGCATTCAAAGCATATTAACTAGATGATTTCGCGCAGTCGTGGAAAACAAAAACAACTTCTGATTTTTTTCTCAATATAAATTCAACAAGTTTCGCTAGCAAAAGTAAAATGATTAGATTAGTAAGTAGCCAAATAGTTTGAAAGGAATTTATAAAAATCTTAATACTATTATAAAGGCGAAAGTTTGTAAGTATGGATGTATGGATGTATGGATGTATGGATGTATGGATGTTTGTTACTCTTTCACGTAAAAACTACTGAACCGATTACAATGAAATTTAGCACACATATAGAGGGTAACTTGGATTAACACATAGGATAGGTTTTATCCCGGAAATCCCACGGTAACGGGAACTATGCGGGTTTTCCTTTGAAAACGCGGGCGAAGCCGCGGGCGGAAATCTAGTAGGTAATAAAATAACTGGATAAAATATCGATTTCACTCTGCCAATACCCCAAATAAACTAGAAAAATTACAAGCATCTAATATTGTCTACATTATATTTAACAACGAATAATTTCAGTAGAGTTAAAAAATAATATTTTCCTTACCTTCTAAGCTAAGTTGGAAATCTTGACTCGCAAGCGTACTACCCGCATGTAGCTCTGGATGAAGACTGCGTGCTGCACTCAGGTATTCAAGACCTGGGATAAAAATAATAATTAGATAATTAAAATATCAAAATATATATCATGATAAAGTAATAAAAATATATATCAAAGGAACAATTTGCTTATTATTTATACGATTCAATAATCGTAGTAAGACTACTTCTTCCACTAACATTTAATTAAAAGTAGTAAAATAATTATTATCATAATAATATCTTACCAATACTTTCAAACTACTTCATTATAAATAAACACACAACAAAATAAAAAAAAAGTAATCGATTGGTCAACAAAAAAAGCAATATTCGAATTTCGAACAAAGTTTGCCGCCTGTTTCTACAACAGATTAAATTCCTAGAAGCTAGCACAGACTATCCAATGGCTCATTGAGATGTCAAAATCGTATACCTATAAAGTGCTACCTATTCTACGCAGCTGGCGTTTAATGACTTGATTATGCAAATATGTATTATTTTGTTTGGCTACTTATGTAGTTTAAGATCTAGTCGTAAAAAGTGGAAGCTTAACTTTTATGTGTTACTATTTTAGACGGTATAAAAGTCTTATTCGATGTTGTTGTATTCCAAATTTAAATCAACTTTTTTTACTTCTAAAGTTTTCTTCGAAACGTAAATATATTAAATATAAGTATTTTAAACCTATTTTATGAATCATTATCTACATTTTTAAACAGGTAAGCTCTCAGAGAGCGAGATTATCACAGCATAATTACGGTAATTTGCATATAATTTTAAAAATTATGTGGGTATTGGGTACCTTAACCCAAACCTAAACGTTTAGAAGTCGGAGTTTCTAAAACAAAACAAAATTAATGTTTTAGCGAGCTTAAATATATTAACGTGCCGCTTTAGATAATGGCGTTGGGTTGGTAAAATCAATACTAATACTTATAAAGTAAAGAGTTTGTTTGTTTGCTTGAACGCGCTAATCTCTGGAAACACGGATCCGATTTGAAAAATTATTTCACTACAATATAAATATAATATAAATCATCACGCAAAAGGAATGGAGTTAGTTTTAAGCGAATAAAACCGCGGGGCGAGTATTTGCGGACGTCAAAGTTGCATAGAACATCGAAACTATACAAAATGCGTATATAATTTTATTTTAAAAATGTCCCGAAGCTCATCATCGTTACTAAAGACATCGATATTAAAACGTCACCATTTATATGTTATTTATGATTCATCTCCTGCACTATAATCCGCGAGAGATACAAGCCATATACGTGTATCCTAATTGGCGGAAAAATATACAAAACTTTGTTTTTACAGCCCAATTTAAATTCTACCTATAATATTGTAAATTAAATTGTTAAGAGTATTAAATGTTTCGTGTTATGTTGTTGAATTTGTGTTTTATTTGTGATAATACGCGTCATAGATTTTGAAAAGAAACATGCATGTACAACAGCGTGTTATCCAAGATATTATGATAATAATCATAGTTATAAATTGCCATCTCGTAGGTATATTATTCAATGTTAAAAATCATACTTAAATACAATCGCGTTTATCTATCTATATTTAACATAACGACTAGATATTAATCTCGAAGCTCAGCAAAAAACGCACACGACTTCGTAATATATTAAACTAACATGATTATTTAGTTATTAATCAAGTATAACGCGCAGCACATTATAATTACATGCCTTACGATTTCGCAAAACAAACACGCGCGAGCAAAAAAAGGAAACGTCTTGATTTGTTGATCGTACGAGGCGTTCACCAAAATAATGGGTTGTAGGCGTTAGGGACCACCAATTTAGCCGACACTCGGCCGGTCCACGATTCCCAAAACCACTCAAAATATCGCATGTGGTCCCCGTTTGACGCGCCGCGCTCCCAAAAATTTTATGTCTTCATTCCCCGTGAGAACAATCATCGATATCGATAAAAACACACGCGAACCTCGACTCGAATTCCGCCGATGGTCACCCTTGCGACATTCGGCAGACGTCCACAAAAAACTCGTTCGAAATCCGAATTCCCTGGTCTATGCGTCCTTTTTTCGAATCGAGCGGGCGATTAAATCGATTCAATCGCTTTTTGTTTATCGATTATTCGAGTATCGATTGAGGCGGCGCTCGTCTGATGTATTAATTTTTATTGTCTCCGATCGGGCGTAAAATTAGTCGATGTGGACATCTAGTATGCGGTTTGTGTGTCTGTGTGGGTGACATTTAAATGAGCCGCGTAAATCATGTTCGGTTTGCGGCGAGATGAAGGTGCAACCTTCGTATTTAAATATATTATTGAGTCGGTCAAATTTGAATTTTTATTACACTTCGGTATTATGAAACGGCAAGCGTTAAAATATCGTTTGTCAGTCTCATTTAAAAATGGATCTATTTAAAAATAATCTCTGTATTTGTTTAGCAATTGTTAAGTATTCTCAAGAGAATTTAAACTATAGTTTACTAAACGTTGAATCTTAGTAAGGACTATATTTAAAGTATATCAAATAGTAATTTTGCATAATAAAAGCAACAGTAAAAGCATAATCACGAAGATTATTTTCAGCCTCAAATTCGCTCACATAAAACAGAATTGCTACCAAATATCATTAAAACATCAAATGTCATAAAACTGATTAGACTGTGTTGTTAAGCAACTAGGGTTGTCACTCAAAACATATTTGTTAAGAAACCTACTGTATAATAGAAATAAAAGTCATCAAATCAATTTTCTCACCTTACAAGTAGAAGAATTTTTTATATTGTAAGTCAAAATTTTAAACTGCCAGAAACTGTTTGACCACTTCAAACCAATAGATGAGAAACTGATATAAAAACCCATTTAATATAAATACGATGATACAATTTTAAAGCGATTTAAATGCAATTTTAAAAATATTTTTTTCAAATTTTGATTTTCTCCGTTTTGACAACCCTAAACTAACGAGGTTTTTATGTTATAATCAAAGGTGATAGCAGGTAGAGCAACACATCTGCTTCTCAGAAGTGTAAAAAGTAAAAAATCGTTTAATTTGAGGATTTGATAGATATGACCGGTGGCTTTTTTGGCAATTTACGACAGGCGAATAAAGGTGCTAGAGTTTAATAATATTTTAATATAGATATCTTAATTAAACTATAATACAATCGTTATTTCAAAGCACAAATAAGAGTCCTTTAGTATACAATATTTTATTGTTTGACTGTGTAGTAAAAGCCTTTAAAAAATTACCAAAACTCAAGTGAATGGAAATGAAAGGAAAAAAGAAATTAGCCCATTTATCGAGGAAGGTTATAGGCTATATATCATCACGCTACGGCCAACAGGAGTGGAGCCACGGGGGTGAAACCGCGCGAAGCAGCTAGTTAATAATAATTATGAAACATACCTAATTACCATGTTAACATGTCAACAATTCAATTAAACAACTGTGTTACAAAAACAACCTAAACAACATCTAGGTATAGCGCCTTTCCACATAAGCCAGGTGGAGTACACATTGAACTCAAACTCAAACTCAAAAAAACTGAAAGATCCCTTGATCACAATCGAAAGGGAATCTATTTCCATACATCATTAGCTCACCCTTAGGATAATTGGTCGGAAGACCATGTGCTCACAGCTTTAGATAATTACTGTTTATGTGTTTTTATCACCATAGTGTCAGCAATTTTGTGATTAATTTTATAGGGGTGGATCTTGGCGGAAAGGGTTGTTAAGTTGACGAATTTTATGGAGTGATCAAGAAAAGAAAAAAGTAATGTCTAGATACACCATAAGCTAATAAAAATATCAAACAATTCTACGTATGTAGCAGGAACTCCAACTTATTTGAGAAAATGAGTTTATAGGCTCTACAGTATTGCTCTACTCTACGCTCTACTAAATAAAAAATAGACACTATGTGTGATAAACATTTGTAGGTATATGATAATCTTAGTAATGAACAGCCAAAATTCCATACACATGAAATCCATCTTGTCCTACACTCTATTTGATGTTTGTATCTAACCCACAAATTGATCAATAAATGATTTTTATTTTTATTTTTTATTTATTTTTATTTAAGATTTTCCTTGAAATAACGCCTATAAAACCTAAGCCTGTACAAAATAAAATGAAGACATCTACCATTTTAATGACTTATAGCGTTTCAAATTAGAATTATTTTCTCATTAATTTAACGGAATGAAGTGTTGCTGACGTTACTTGCAATTTATGGCTCGGGTGGTATGTCTAGTGATTTATTTTACAAGCTGATGACGTCGCCAAATAACAGTTAATGTTAGCGAAACTATATTAAATCTGATGTTAATATAGTTTCGCTAAAGCTTTTGTGTAGGAGTTATTTTTAAGGATTTAGGATATTATAGTGACTGCGACGTTTGTTGTACGTTTTAAAAATATGGTTTGAACACATGCATTCTTAATTACGGATAAAAACTGCAGTGAACGATATTTATTTAGAAACTTAGAGGTATATAAATTCATAAATTAAGAAAATTGATACAAATTGATACCTATATCATAGCATTGTTTGGTGAGATATCCAGCCACATTATATCGTAGTAATTATCTTCTTAGATCTTTTAAAATGTTATTAATTATTATATATTCGAATTTCTCGCGAAATAAAATTATATTAATTTTTACTTTATTATCATTTTGATTGCTATACATAGTTATATGCTAATTATTAGGAAAGTTTTCATATTTTCCTAAATATTAATATCAAAGAGCCGTAATTATTTTATATTTAAGCTACATCTATTTTTTCTATACTACTAAAGTGAAGATAAATATTGAAGTTACACATGATTAAGCTCCGCCTCTAAGCAATTAAAAATGTACGTAAAACCTTTAATTACAAGCAAACAATTGGCTATTGGCTAAAACAAATATTTATCTAGAAGCTGATTGGATAGTTGAGTAAATAAGAAGAGGATTATGATTGTCTTAGTTTTAGAGCCTATTGATTTAAAATAATCGATGTATGCTTTATAATGACTCTGTTTGGTTTTTATATACCTACATACGAGTAGTTAAGTACATATATATACTCATATCATATCATATATCTAATAATAACTTTAAATTCACTTTAAACATATTTTGAAATTATTTTCTTACACAACTTACTTATCGATTACATTTATACTACAACTACATATTACCTTAATTATGTCGTGTCAAAAATCATAATTAAGACAATCACAGTCATAACTAGTTTCAACACAAAAACCAAAGTTGACAAAATAAAACCGCCAAAAGGGATTTTCAATAAACACATTCTCACCACATGGTTGTCGGATTCGCAAAAACACGTGTTGACTTGTTAATTAACTTTCTAGGAACCGAATGGTACGACATTCGATCCCGGTAGAAGTGATTTATGTTTCCCCTAACACATATTATGGTTGTTTTAAGGTGGAGTGGTTAATTGCACTTTCTAGGGAGATCGGAGGTTCAGTTTCTATTTCAAGACGTGTTACCTACACATAATTATCTCCTAATATCTAACAATATACGCCTTTATAAATTCCCTTAAAAATATGTTCCTCTAGAATTCCCTGTCCAAAATCACCTGCTTTTGAAATTCCCTTTTCAAAATAACTTTATTGAAATTCCCTTTTTTTAACAATTCAACAGAACCCATCTTTAAAATGCATTCGCTTAAATTCGCGCAAACAAAAGAATAAATCACAGTAAACTATACCACTTCATTAGATACAACAAAAAAACAAACAAGCCAATCATATGAACAATAATTATTACATAACGTCCGATGAACTTCGCCTATCGACTTTGAAAAGAACCGAGACAATCGATTACCGCACAATGGAATCGATTAATCGAATTAAACGTTAGAATAAAAATTAAATACACGTATACTAAAACATGAAGCAATTACCTCTCCTATTGGAGTGGTTAAAAACTGGAAACATTCTGGGAATGATTATGAGCGTGTGTCGTGGGCGGAACCGCGGTATAAAGCATGAGCGGAAGCGATAATTATAATGGCGCCTATTTTTCTTTTATGGTCACAAAATGAACTGATACTAAAATCTATTCAATATTAAAACGCAAGGAAGAATGAATTTATTCCTTGCGTTATATCAATTTCTACTGACGTTGCAAGTTCTTCTTTGGTTAGATGTCATCAAACTTTCAAATTTCAATTGGTACGATATGTAGAGTGAGATAATCAAATAAATTATAAGCAAGCATTCAATGGAATTCAATTCCTTTATACTTTTACAATAGTCAACATTTACAAAATGGTAACAATTTAATCGCCTATCGTCGACCATTTTCAAAGATGGCTGTAATCTGTACAATTTACTGTATTATTTATGAGAGGTCTCTTTATATAATTATTAGGAAGGTAAGTATAGATTAAATATTATACATTTCGACACTCTGTTGAAGTTGGAGGAAAATTCTAGTAAACATTTTTAACTTGTATGTAATATGATGTAATTTAAATATTATTATATGATACCTGCATAGGGTTGCTAATATGTAAAAATCTAAGGTAAAAATGTATTGGTATGCAATAAATTATTTGAATTTGAATCACAATAAAACATTAAATCACCATTAAGAACAAAAATAAATACATAAATACCACCAAACCGCTTCAGCTCATAACATCCACAAGCCAATACTGGAACTTGTTTTAAGATGTCTCAATCTCGATACAGGGCTGATCAATCGCACCGACAGTTTTTTTGTAATCAAACGGGTTTCAAAACATTTGTACGTATCTATTACTTGGATCTAAGGATAGCTAGCTCATGCTTGGATTTAGTTAATTACTCGTTCATTAATCTATACATATACATATAATAAATCTGTAGAAGGGTCAATTCTGTACATTGAAGATATTGAAAAAATAAATAGCAGGGGGTGTTCAGGCATCACGTGAAAACTAACGGTTCGATTTCGATGAAACTTATTATAATTATACCTTATTATCCTGGGCATAAAATAGGATACTTTTTATTCTGGAAAAATACGTAGAAAAAAATAAATCTTGAATGAATTCTATAAATGAAAAACAGTAAGTAATAATATTGCATGTTCGATATCCATTTTTAACAATATCAAAACGGACCAAAATAAATCTCTCATAACTACAGTCAAAGTAATACATAAAGCAACAACAGATATAAATGATAATAACATTAACACAGAGGAAACTATTATCGCTATTAAAGGAATCACTGGAGATATTTATTTAAATGCAGCAGTTAAGAGCACAGCAGGTCGCGGGGTACGTATCGTCAATCATACAAACTGGATCTTGGCTATGTATCGATTTATGATGAATAGTTTAACAGTTTAATTTATGAATTTATTTGCGAGTATAAAGCGGTTGTTTATAATGATTGGACAAATGTGAGAAATAGTCGTTGATATGAGCGTAGAAATAAGACTGATATTTAGAGGAAATGATGAAGTAGCTCTTGTTAATACTTTGAAAATTAGAAGATTTGGTTCTAGCATATCATAAATTTAATTTTGGTCAAAATTAAAAAGACTTCATTATGATAAATAACAAAACAAAAAAAAAATGTGTGCGTGTACTAGTGTACACACGTAAGAAGTGAGTTCTTTATGACCTTATTTTTCAAAAAATAATTTACTATATATGCAACTTTACAGAAATACGTCGAATCACGCGTGGTAGGGATAAGAAAAGAAAGAGATGGCGCGTAACGGAAAAATGTCACGCCTAACGAAAAAATGTTACACTAATTTTTTTTCCAACCCCGATAAAGAAGTTTCACTTCAAAAACACACACATGATAATGGTGCAACAGCTAAATCACATTTTGGATATTAAATAAAGAGTGTGGATGTTGTATACCTTGCAAAATAAGCCCGTTATAAACAGAAATCTGGTAAAAGCAAGACTTTATCGTTTTACGAAATAATTGAACGTATAACGACTGCAATTTGTACGTCTAATTTACTCGCATTCCTAAACCATTATGCAAATGTCGGAGATCCTTAAAATTCGTGACAAGACACAAAACCCAACAATGTTTGGGCAAACCGCGAAAAAATATAAACATTAATGTATCCGAATGTTATTAACATGAAATTCCAAGTCTGTTTCGGTGAAACGGTATAAAAAGTCGCTCAATTAAAGGACCCGAGATCAAAATTAAGCCTTCTGCGTTTAAAATCGTTCCTCCATCACTTGTAAGAAGTTCGTTGGTAGTACGATGTACATGATACATTGGTGCTTTTCTTCTTGTTACAGGATCTTGCGGGTCAGATGTATTCAAAGTACCGAGCAATGTAGATTGTGAGAGTGAATTCGATCACTTCGGATGCGGGGTATGTTAGATTTAGCTTTTAATCCGGTGACTTGTCAAGCATCGTCTGTCTCACTCTAAAACCCGTTCCGGTATCCTCTCCTTCTTTCCTTGACAATGATTAGGGTCCAGGGTTTGATTCATTTGATAAACGCAACATTTTAAGTGCTTAAAGTACATAAACGGTTAATTAAATAATCATAATGCATTCATTTCTCAAGTAGGTTATTTTTATCTATTTAAGAATAATCATAAGGGTTATAATGATGGTATAAATGTATATTTAGAGTTAAATATCTTGAATATTGGATTGTGGTAGGTATATGTAGCTTAATAGCGTTAATAATTGAAGATTATTAAAATAATTTATCTAAACATGTATACTTTTGAGATCTTTATAAATTGGAAAGTCTATAATTTAGACGACTAAACATCTAAATAATATATTACCCAATACATTCTTAGGTATAACTATATTATTAACCCGATCTCTTTTCTAAATTGTAAAATGAAGCCGTCACCAAAGAATTTCCATTTAAAAGTGAATGTCGCCTCTCAATAACACATTTTATTGTTTACGCTGTTGCCTTATCATTTCAGGAACGTCGTATCAATATCAATGGGCTCTCCGGTAACTTGACATCTGCTATTATTCTTTCTTTTTCACGGGCGCGCTCGAGCCTTTTTCTTTTTACAGTTTCGAAGTAACATGAACTCTCAATCTTTCGTTCACAGTTTTTACGCTCAGTTAACTCTTGGACCTTAATTTACGATTATCGAAGGTTGAAGACGTATACATCGATTCAATATACGAATACATTAATAATAATTTTTCGGTGTATCGCTTTTTATGGAGACGCTTAACGATTTTATAAACTCCACTCCGTTTATTATAGTTACTCCAAATTAAAATTGCTTGATTGCGAACTTTGTTATGGCTTTAGGAATTCGGTTTGGTACATTTTTATGGCTGTTTAATTAACTCGTGATTGCCTCGAGCGTTAAGCCTACAAAATACAAAATTCCTTGCACGGAACGCGAGACGTTAATTAATTAATTAAGTGTTACTCAGAATGTATCAATCCATAATTAAACCTACCTCTATATAAGGAGTTATACTTTATCATCTTCGTCACCCTTGAATACTGTTATTACTCAATTGTTTTTAAGTCTCGAAGCCGAACCAAGGTCCGCTTAACAAGGCTTACAAATTGAGTGAAAAACTATCTCAATGAACCTTTAAATTGTTCTCAGTATGTTTTTCGAATAAGGTCTTCCTGTTGGTCAATTCTGGATGGCGTATTTCATCATGCTCTGTCATTTGATTTAGAACCTTCTGCAGTGTTCTCATGATTTGATTTACAGTATTGCAAAGGGAGACATAGTGCGATTCGGTATCATTGTCGTGTTCCGCTAAAAGTAATGTAACAAGAGTGGTTACTTCAGAAACAACATCTCTGTTGCAGCAACTTTAAAGCTTCTTGTTCTCTGAATCACGATTGCTGGCTAGCTAGCTGCTATCATTGAGGAATAATGCATCTTTTTCAGGTATGTTTAAAGTGCGTTTTGTATTGTATGCATGGAGGAGCACTTATTTGTTTTTAAGGAGGCTTTATCGCGGCACGCAAGCTCCATTTGAATAAAAATACAATTTATATGTGTCGGAGAGTTCGGTAAGCCAGTGTTGGGTTACCGAGCCGGTTAGACGACCTGACTCCCAATTTGTTGGTGCATTTCTGAGTAAGTTATTAAGTTTCGGCTTGTCACTTCGGTTGCGAAATTTTGCAGTCGACTGATGACGGTCTATATTTAGCATAATGGACGCAGTCGAGTGAGCTAGCTGTTTTAATTATTTTATTATAATTTAATGTAATATGATAATGTGGACGTTTAAGGAACAAAGTACATTTTTTATGGCGATTAATTAAAGTAAATTTTATAGAGAATAAATACGGCTTTGGAGTGTTATTGTTAAATTATGGTCTTCATGAAAGATTATTAAAAATCTTATTTCAAAGAGCTGCAATTATGAGAATAATAAAACGCAGTAATAAAGTCGAGTGAATTACTTTTAACAACACTATGGGTACTGTCTGTTTCTGTGGGATTTTATTTCTTTTACACATACGTCTTAATGTTACTGTTTTATTGTTATTTTGTTTTGAATTCATTTATATTTCAATTAAAACTGTAACGTTCTTATACAATATGTTAATAAAAGATTTCAGGGCCGCTCTAGAATGAGGTCCTGTCAAGATTTTATCAAAATTATGAATTGAGTTGTTAAAGACAATATCCGGTAGACACTGTCATGACATTTTTTTTTTGTTTTTATCTCAAATTAAAAGTACACTCGACTGCATTTGATTTTTTTATATCAAAAAACTGTTAATTACATATCGGCTTGATTTTTTTTGGAACAACAATCTTCCCAAGATTCAAGTTATGAAACAAAATGCATTAAAATAAAACATTCTAACAATATCTCGAGGATCTTCGAAACCCTTTTCCAATCAAGTATCAAAGGGTTTTAAATAAATTTGAAATCAATAGAATTTCTCTGAAACCAGCATCTAGAATAACATATTCGCGGAAAGTTAAATGAAACCGGTTTTTACCGAAATTGTTTACGGTCAGAAATCCGCAGTGTCGGCTTACTGGCTAACTTTACACGGCTGTAGATAACGCTCAATTAGGTGCGATTTTTTCGTTGGACGGTGTCAAACAAATTGTAGCATCATAGCGATTTATTATATTATTAACATATTAATAAAATTATGTATTAATTCGGGGTTATAAGTTTAAGGGGTCACTTTAATTTGTTAAATGATTATGTGAAAATAAATTATTTATTTAATTAATTGTAGGTACAATTCAACGCTAGAAGAACAGCTGATGCAAATAATTAAATGCTTCTTCATCTCTAAATCGTTTATCCACATCACAACTAATACAATGCGACATATTGTGATACCTAAAGAATATGAAACCTAAAGTAGATCTTTAATCAGAAAAAGTGCCTTTTAAATTGTAACACTGTAAAAGCTGTAGGTTTTACAAATCATCTCGATATAAGTATAGTCACTTTAAAAAAATAGCTGCTTTATTGCATACTTCCAGAGAAAACTGAATCACTGCAACAAATGCATTCGTATGAAATAAGCACAGTATAAATATTAAGGATGTAGTCAGTAAATAAAAAAAATAAAAAAATTGCTGCTCTGTTGCATGTCACCGTCCCAGCGGGTGCTGTTTATCCTTGGGCCGAGACCTCTCACGTTACAGGCACAGTGGCCGGAAGGCCCGTGTCCTATACTACAGACCTATATTCTCATTTTAACCTTTTTTATTGGCTAATAATTAGTTATTAAGGTCAAATATTGAAACACTAGATTTTGTTGAGACAGTCAAATAATTCGTTAATTATTTAATGTTACAGAACATTGGTAATTGTAATGGTAAGGATTTAAAAAATTATTATATATATATATATATATCAAATAAAAATACAATCAATAATTACTAACACCATTTCTCTATGAATGTTCAATACAAGATTTTAAAAACAAATCAATATACACATATATATTTAGTAGGTATTGCGGGACATAGGTAACCGCAATACCTACTAAATATGTATAATACAATTACTTATATTATAGCTCAAAAACCAATATATTATAAAACAATTTACTTTTACAATCAGGATTAAATGTCATCACTTCGTATCCCCGTGTCGAATGGGTAATACTTGGTGTTTTGTTCTTATACAAAATTATAAGGCTTAGCGAATTAGTGATTTTGTAGTCTGTGGGCATAAGCATATAATGTGTCTATACTTATCTGTATTAAACTAACTGCCTGCCCGCCTTTACTTTACATATTTCTATGTGTCTTATTTTCATTATCGAATAGGTAAGTGCTTTCAGAAATAGTTCTGGTGTTTATACTCAACATACTCAATAATAATTAATAACTAGATTTTTACTAATAACTAGTTTAGATATCGGAAATGCGTCTTCGAAGGTAGTAGGTACTGGATGTATTTAAAGATATATTTTCATGTTTTAATTTTTCATCTATCCACATACTATTTTTCATAAAATTGTAGCAATGAAGCTATTCAGTAACTCAAACATACGAATCCTAACCTATCCTAACTCCAAACAAACTTAACCCGGCACTGCGCACAAAATAAATATGAAAATATTGAACGGTACAGTCCATTATGGTCCGGCCCAAAAACGACCAACCGTAAATATTGTCTAGAGCCCTTACAACTCACATCCGTGCTATCATCTCAATTTATCTATACACGAAGGTGTTAATTAGGATTTGAACTCACGACTGCTACCATGTATTTACGCACGGCAGTTAAAAATAAACCCTCTCACCGTGTATTAGAATTCCAAATTGAATGCAGCAATGCGAGATGACAGATAGGTAAATGTGGCTATTAGAGGACCGCGTGGTTTAATATTGGCATGCATTGAAAGGGTTGGAGTTTCGAGCTTGCAATTAAGACGTTTCTTCGTTACAGTTCGGATGTTTTTTTTTTGATAGCTATATATGAATAGACCCGGACTGCGAACTGTTTCTTGTATATTTTGTCGAGTAATGAGTAGTAGGACAGTACCATGATTCCCATAACGAAGAATTCTTTATGAATTGTATCTAGCTGCGAAATTGCCATAGCTTGTAATTTAAAACTGGGACACAGTAGCGTTTCCAAATAAAAATCTTGCATCTAACTATCATAAACAATATTTAAACTTAGAAAGAAATATAACCAAGACATTTAAACTTCTAAAATTTTACTCAGACTTATTGTCCTGTTAATTACAACCAATCACTTAAACCCTATTCCATAGCAACCCGTCAATCTTCGACTATAACATAAACAATACTTAGGTCTCAAGAATAATCTTAGGTATTACATTACTGCACTTATCATTAACAAGTAAGCGTCTGATAACGAAGCTCATGTTTAAAAGTGGTTTCATTGGTCACCTTTACCAGTAAATTGTTGGTGCATTCAGCTCAGATGTCATTTCATATTCTAGTCTGTATTACTTCATAGAATTCATGAAAATGAGATTGATTATTTTATAACAATTAGGTAGATCGTTTTTACAAACTAAAGGTAATGAATGTTTTGCATTACGTATTTATCGTTTGTCCTGCTAAATATTCTATTTTAAAAATAGTTCCTTGTGTTCGAGGTTTCGCGTTTTTATACATTTAGTAATAACTATATCTCTTTATGATCACCGTTGAAGCCACAATGTTTCCGTTCTGCATAAAAATCGCTTTCTTTAAAACAAAATAGATTATTTAAAGATTTTATGTGAGAAAAAATACAGCATTATCATTAGAATTATAAGTTTATCAACTACGGCCAAGTTAAATAAATTTAAACATCAAATCGTGTTTTTTGCCGTTGCTTCTTGAAAAGCAACCTTCCTTTGGTGGTAGTTTCAGAAACATCGTTATGTTGAGTTTGAGATATCAAACATATTATTATCTATTCTTCTGTCAGTCTGTTCCCATAGAAATTTTGCAATATTTTTCTCAATAATTACTAACTTCTAACAAGGAACACTTACCTCGTAAAGTATTAGCCCCATACAGGGGATGGTCGTAGGGCACCGGTCGGTAGGCGGGGTGGAGTGCAGCCAGATAGCTCAGCTCGCTAGTGGCCCCAGCGGCTGCTGCTGCTGCTGCTGCTAACCTGCAAGAAGATGGATTTAGTATTGAAGTTATAGGAAGGGATAATCTTGAGTCACTGTGTGAAGGTGTAAAGGTATAATTTCTGTTGTTGTTTATTTATTTATATCAATGTCTAGATTATTCTATAAATAGAAAAAGTAATTCTACCTACTTTATTTTTCATGGCTGTAAGATATGTAGATTTAAACATAAATATGAATGTAGGAAATATAATAATAAAAAATACCCTGAACAGATCAGATACAAAAATTAAGATCTTATCTTAAATCTCGTTCCTCTTAAAATATCTTGCATCCTAAATAAAGACAATTGAACAAAAACCTAATCATTTAACCCTTCGAAGCTGCTCCGTATTAATAAATTTGCTTTCTCAATGACGTCATAAAATTTTATGACTTAGGAAAAATTGATTCCGCGAACTAATTGTAAATCAGTTGTTAATCTAAAAACAATTGATTACGCATTGTATTACAATTAAGTTAGCGATGGATTGGTTCGGATATTTTTTAGTGAGTGTTTGGCTTGGCTTGATTGAAGATAAAGATTCTTATCGACTGAATGACATCATGGTTAGGGACAAAGGGATATTTTATTTAGAGGCGAGGTGAAAAGTAACATCGGAATAAGATATGGCTCTTGACTTATTTTGTAATTTATATATTATGTATGTATCCTGCACTAAAGTTAAATCTATTTTATGATGTTTAGTGAGAGAAAAGAACGATATATTATATTATACTTATTTAGATTTGCCAATTTGAGACTAACAAAATACAATATGCAAAGCTTTGCTGCAATGAATATAATTGCTTAAGATTTTATTAAAATAACGACCAAAATTTAAAGAAAGCTCTTAAGTCTGCGTAATTTATGTACAAAAAAATAAAACAAGTCAAGAGTCTCAAAGTCAATAACTACACCCGTGGCTACTTCACAAAACCGACGCAGGTGGCACAAAAACAGTCACAAAAAACCAACACTTAATTCTCATCAATATTCACCGTAATTGAAGACGCAAATAAAATTAAAACGTAAAAGCATTCCACCATTGCGGCCAGTAATAAAATTATTACGCGAATCAACTCCATAACGTAATAATGCGGCCCAGAAAATTGTGTGTTCATCTCGGAATAAAGAAATTATCCAACTCGAGACTCAGTCGAACAAAGACGTAGCTTTGGGATCATGAAAAAACAACAAAAATTATGTCTGCCAACAAAATAAAGGAGTGCAGGCCGCGCGCCTTAGCGCTGCGTGACGTCTTCATGTCACCCGTCCCGCTCTCGCGCGTCACACCTCGCTACATGCCGGCGGGTGTGAGCGAGACGGGAAACAAGGATTCCTAACAGGAAGAAAGTTTTGGAACAAGTTCTACAGATTTCGCACAGACTAAATATTGAAAGGGTCGTTCTGTCGAATTATTATTCATTCAATATTGAGTGTTGACAGCTAGTGAAGGGTTAACGCACTTGTTATTGAACGTGTTAACGAATTTAATGTTTTGATTGATCAGTTTGTTCGAGCGATGTACCTGCAGTTCTAGGTAAAAAGATACTTTTATGTGTGACAACCCTAAAATAAAGGTTCATGTATGGGATTAGTATTAAGTATTCTATGTAAAAAAAAATTAATTGCCATGTGTTAACTAGCCAGACATTATATTTTGCGACCACAAATATATTTTTCAAAAATGAAAATGACAGTGACCACTATTTGATAGAAGTAGATACCTATATAAGTAGGTAGTAAACATAAACCTTTATCTTCTTAAATCATCAACCTTTATTCCTTATCACATAATCTCATTGTAAAGTATAACATTATTATATTACAAGGCAATTTAAATTTGTTATTAACTGAAGATATTTCTCATTTCACTAATTACAAGTTACTTAATTATTGTTATGAGCTGGAGATTATAATTTATAAAACCAGTTTTGAATACAAGCATTTCATAGAAAAATGGTAAGGATTTTATAGCTTTTTGTAGGATATTTTCGAATTATAAACGCTACTAACTGCTATCCACAGCTAAAATAAAAAGCCTACGTTTATATATGTCCTTTTCAAAGGAAATAAACGTTATGAAAGTTTTATTTCTACACGTAAGACAAATTAAATACATATAAATCTATGTTTATCTACTGAGCATTTCGGCTAATATCTAAAACTGATCAATCGCTCTTCAGTAACACACAGATTAAGTATGTGAATATATTTATAAATAATTTTCTTCAGTTTATTTATACTTACTACTAGCAAACCGGGCGAACTCCGTTTCGCCACCAGAGACACCTTTTCTTTGCTATAAACCTCAAGGAGCCCGAGACCTTTCCAATGAATGCAAAACCGTGGAAATCAGTTCGTGCATTCTGGAGTTATAGCGTCAGGAAGGAAAACCCGATTATTTTTATATAGTAGATTATAATGAAGGAATTAAAACATAATATCATTTATCGCAAACGAAACCGCAGGCATCAATTAGGTCAATGTAAATGAGGAGACTGTACCTAATGATTTAAATCATGAATTTATTCATACTACCTTGCTGTAAGCTATAAATACCTATCGACTACCTGATTTTTTATAACTTTATTAGTTACGTTTATTGAAAGATCAAATTTAAGATAATAAATATAATAAAATTGTAATATAATATTCGGACAGTGTGTAATCAACTGATAAAATGTTAGTGCACATTATATTATCCTAATTTGTGGAACTAGTTTGAACAGTCTGGGTTTCATTGTCTATACCTATCATAGTATTTTCTAGTGTTTGATTTTACGCGAGTATTATACATTTAGAAATTAAAGACTTTTTAACGGATTTTACGGCGGACTTTTTAACGGCGTGGTCACGCTCGCTGTAAAGTGTTCGAAACGTCGGGTAAATAATATAATGAATAAATCGCGTTTAAAATCCGTTAAAAAGTCTTTAATTTCTAAATATACCTATCATCCTAAATTTAATATTGCTCTTGCTAAATAACTTTATGCTTCTATAAGTATTGTGAACTTTAACGGTACATATTTACTAAATACATAAAGACTTAACTAAGTTCACAAAATTCCGAAATAAACCATACCAACCACAAAAAAATAACCAAAAATCAAGGCAATCCATAATCACATAATAATTTATACTTATTCCAACTTTCAAATAAAGGTGTTAACTACGAAATTTTATGTCTCTATAATATCTTCACGCTTCGTTTCTCGCCAAGGATTAGTTCAATAATTTTGTCCGACTCAACAAAGAATAAGGCAAGATTTATTATGTTCTTAAGATGGCGGCCATTAAGCATTTATAAGCTTTAAAATTGCGAAATATTTTAGAGATAAATCTGTTTTATTAATTGGAATAAATTTATAAATTCGGTGAAATACCGTTTGTGCCATTTTGTTGTATTTAAGGTAGATAAAAAAGGGTAAAGGTAATTTGTAATATGTAGTTAGGTATTAGATTATTTTCTATGTTACTTAAGTTAGTTGCTTCGTTAAATACAATACCACCATAATTCGAATATTAAACCAAAAAACCTTGTCAAATTTGACAGCATATAAATCATTAAATTACATAATGTATAAAAAACACACTTATTTCCGATACAAATGAAATAATATTTTTCCAAGAACCGTAATACTTTTTATATATTATGTAGTTAATTTATACCTTGCCCTTTAATGCACATATGTATAGGTAATATAAAAAGCAAGAATCTAATTACTCTGTTTAACCAAGCGCAAAAAGGGAGGTTTTGTGTCAACCAATTGCAGGCGTTACACGAGGAAAGTTGTCAGTGAAATGAAATGTGAGGTCGAGTGGGCGTGTTAATTGCTCTATATAATTACAGTTGCAACTAGTTGTATTAACTGCTCTATATATGTATGTATATGGTTTTAATAGGCAACAAGTAAATGGTTAGACCTTTTGTGAATATATGAATATGGTTTTTTTTTGCACTTGTTAATATAAATGTAGAAAAATTCTGAAAGGCAGTGGAGTGTTGATTATTATATTTGAATTTTTATTCGCATTTGAACGTTTTTATTTTTAACATAGGAAACATTTATTAGTAGATTTCCACGCGTAGCTGTGCTGCAGTGATTCTCGTATAAATATTATTCTGTGAATTATTAGAATCTATAAACTATCGCTACGTTAAAGTTTATCCAAAGCGGTTCAGGCATTCTGGCCGGAAAAATTGCGCTTTGTAACATGTCCATATTATTGATAAAAATAATGACAATAATTTATAATGTCAATGGAAGGAATGAAGGATATTATAATATTAAGAAAATAAATAGGTATGACACGTCTGTATGCAAAACTATTTTTTACTCAGAATTTAAAATACCAAATATTAAATCTACAGGGTGATTCAACAACCTCCATTTAATTCGCCACAAATAATTAATAACACGCAACCGATAAATACAGCGTGTCCCAACTAATAAATGCAATAAGACCTAAAAATTAATATATTTGTTTTAAAAATACACAGTGACCTCATCGAAGTTAAACTAATGGGTACCTCCGATTGCGCCCCGTCGCGCCGACAACGACTTTTTGACATTTTATTTTTCAATATGCCAAAATGACAGCTCAATTAAAATAAATGAAATGAAATGTGAATCACCCTGTAGTGTGAAGGTACCGAGAAACCAGCGGGTGACCAGCATTGTCTTGTTTTGGGGACAATGTTGTGAATTATGGGCACCCTAGGCAGTTTTGGGATTTTGAAAGTTGGAGTGGAAGAATGTTTAATAGTTTAGTTTGGAATTGTTTAAATGTATTTGGTGCCTTCGTTTTTAGACACGTGTTATTTTCCATGGTGTTAAATTTAAAAACAAGCAAGAAAAAAACAATGAATAATCGAAAATCCTTGAAAAAAATAAATAAAATTAATCTCTTTGCTACATACTACATAGGAATATAATATTAACATCTCGATTGCCAGACATACCACATGTTTTATGGAAAATGCATTGATATTTTATATTTATTTAATTTATTAAATATTGTACATTAAAAAAACATAGAACAACATACAAAAAAATTGTGCAACAATATATTATCTGTGGCCAAAATGTTTACAAAGTAATTAAGATAATGTTCTGGAGCAAAGATCGCGTCAGTCTGACCTCAGTTAGTTTGTTTCAATTGTTAGAGAAGATATAGTTTTTACTTTTTATGACTCTTCACAAGATTTTTGCATAGTAGGTACTAAACGAAACTATGTAAAAGTATACATAGTTTTGTTAAGATACATTAACCAACTCTATAGCAGCGATTTAGAAAATTCTGCATCAGTAATAAGACATAAGTAGTTAGATATACTTACCAGTTATTAGGTAACTTTGTATTTAATATTTTATTAATATTGATCTGTGCTTCTAGCTAAAAAGTAAAAATTAAAAAAAATAATTGGATGTATCTCACATAAATGAAAAATAAGTAATATGAATTGTTCTGAGAGAAATCATGTTTATAAAAAGAAATGCCATAAAGTTTTTTCTTTGAATGAAATGTTCGCTACCTACATGAATGAATATTAACTTAAAATTCTAGTTCATTACATAAATCGCAATAATATTCTAGACTGATAACGCTATCATGTTTATACTTAAATAGCGAATCTGATTTACGACCAATTAAAACTATTTTGCGAGCCATTTTAGATGACGTACATACACTTTCGTTGATTGACTGCTTTCTTAATTGGACCACTAACACTTATATTATCAATAAGGATAAAGTTAATTTAAATGTATGTATGTCTGTCTGTGTCTTATCCTAATGATATAGCAAAACACAAAATGGATGTTCCGTTGTGAAGTTTTTCCATTTAGATAGAATCTAATATGCGAAATTCTCGTATCACAGTTTTTAAACTCTTTTTTATATGTTTAATCTATTTAAGGTTGTATTTAGTTAGTAAGGGTGTTTGTTACGATGGGGCAGCCAAGCCAGCCATGAACAAATGTTTAAAAGCCCGAAAATAAATGATTAAAAAAAAGTTAAGCTCCTGCGAACGGCTTGCCCAATTCTCATGAAATTTTGTGTCCATATCTTCGGGGTTGAGATTCGAACAACATCTATTTTTCATACCTAACTGATAAGAGAAAGGCAGAACAGCGTTTGCCGGGACAGCTATTACAAAAAAGCTACAGCGGGAAGGAGGACAGGAGCTATAAGGGACAGCTAGTACCTATATAAAATTACAAATAGACGTACACACAAAAAAACACGTGCACCGAATTATGCAATGCACTTTTACGATAAGATCCAACTACCCATAAACCGCGGAATGTACTAAAAATAATAGATTTACGACTCACATAGACACGTGTCGAAATTATTTAAAATTTACGAGAGTGACACAATTACAATGTATATTTTATGATGGTTTATCATCGTTACAATTACGCAATTCGAGGGTATTTTTATAACAGCTTTTTATGGATCTGCCGCGTTGTTTCTAGATTAGTGTGTATTAAATGTTGACTATGAAATAAATTGATACAACACATAAAAACTCGAATGAAAACAACTCCATTTTATACGTGCATTACCAAATTCTTTAGCAAAACAATTTTTTAGTAAGAAATGTAATCAATGTTTGGGAAATTGTATGGAAAACATGAATATACGCGCAAAAACTATAAAAAAACATTAACAAAATGTTCCATAAATAACGTTAAAGGTGAAAAGTGACCCAGCATCATAATCATTTTGTGATTAAGCTCTTTAAATAAAGATTTAAAAAAAAGCTCAGCATTTGCTGACCAGTCACTGATTATCAGCTTATCACTGAACTCATGAAATATGATTTATTATTAACCAAGTCAACAAGTTGATTAAAGAAAACGTTCAGAAGTCAATAAACCACAACAGATTATGAACGTAAATAATTCCGGAGATTTTTAATGCATATGAAGGGAAAATAAACAGTGACCAGTTATGTAAACAATTACCGAACGGTAATATACAATCTAAATATACATGGGGATAACTTTGAAATCTCCTTTATATAGTAAAAAGAAAAGCAGTGGCTCAGTGGACTATAGTTGGACTATGACGAAACCGTGGAGATAATCTTGCAAAAATCTTTTATTATTTCTTAGTTTATCTGTTCATTGTTGCCTTAGCATTGCTTGTATTGGTGAAAAGGAAAAACAGCATCATTTAAATTTTCAGATATTGGAAAAATTGCGAAATGTGACACAGGAGTAAGTTTTCTTTCTAAGTTTCATTTTGAACTATAATAATCAATACTGTGGTCTGTAGGTACAATATTTCTATATCATCCTTCAAAAATCAGTAGTATCAATTCTTTGCTTTTTTAACCAGCTTTTATCTCTCTCTTCTCTTATAGTTCTTTTACCCTCACTATTTGCTTCAATAAAAATCACAACGTTTACCACAGTTAACCTTATTTAAAAAAAAATACGCAAGACATTTTTAATCTGTAATCAACCATAGACTAACTAAACCACTGAACCCCTGGTCAAAGATAGAGCTATAAAAGGCAGACTATAAACTGTAGAATATCGTTGAAACGCGTTGACGCGTGTGTATACAAATACAAACACACACACTTCCGGTGGGGTCGTCGCACTGCCACGTGAAATACTATGAGTAATTATATTTCATTTACACTAATATACACTAATATTAAGATAAATATGTATTATTGTATGTAAAATATAAACGCTCTATCAATTTTAATAATGATTTTACCATTTGAAAGGTATATATTACTGGGTAAATAGTATTATATAGGTAAGCTATGTTTTTATATAAGGCTAAAAGGCTAAAAGGCGAAGGCGCGGGCGCGGCAAACAGCTAGTCTAGTAGCTAGATAACATTATAAAATGGAGATATTTGATTGTTTGTGATTCTGTGCTTTCGATTTTATACCAGTGTTCGCTGTTATAGTCAGGAAAAGCAGATTGTCTCGTACCAAATAGATATGTGATAGCTATTTAAATTGTCGTGATCATTATTCATCATTTTACTAAATCAGGCAAATTTCTCAAACGACCTGAAATGTTTTTATCGACATCATTTTGCTTTTGAATATGCTGTAAAATATTAGTTGTATCGTAACTTACAACAGATGATTTTTTTTCTTTTGAAATATTACCGAAAAGCCGATACAAGAGAAAATATAGAGTTCGAGAAGTGTGCCTGATTTAGTAAAAGCTCATTATCACACTGTTTGTATGCGTTTCCTGAGAACATTTACTATGGTAATGTTTATTTTTTTTTTTACAACATATGAAAGTAGAGATTTCAATGAACAAAAGGCTCCCCAAGTTTTTGAAAAAAGCTGATATTTTGACGGGTGACTTTTCGACTGAAAATTAGGTTGTTTTTTTGGTATTAATTCAAAATAAGGCGAAAAAATAAATATTTTCAATCAAATAAATTACAGTGTATTTGGGACATAATAAAGTAAGTTTCCACCAAATTTCGTGGCAAAAAAATAAATTTTGAAGTAGATAAAAATAAAAGACCAAAAACTTGGTTTTTTGAATTTTTCACCTAAATTTTGAGGTTATGTGAAAAAATTGTGAATACAAAAGTTGTAGAACTTTTTATTACCTACAACTTTGCCATTGAACTTTTTTCCGTAGGACTTGTTGTTTTGTCGGAAATCGAGAGAGACCATTTTTTTCTCTTAAAAGCTCCCCCCTCCCACTTCCCGAACTCGGATTGACCGTAATTTATTTTTCCTTTTATTTTTATCATATTCCCCTCCTTTTCTAATGGGTTTCATCCTACTGCGATTTTTTTTTGTTTCAAAAATTATCTACTCTAGTCTATACGCAACTGAAAACTTTTTTTTATAAAAAATATGTTTGACGAAACAATTTGTCCAGCTCCAGAAATAATATTCAATATTAATCAAATATTACATATCATTTTTCCAATAATAGGTAACAAGCATAGAACCTACACCCTCATCCCAATATAACTAACTACTGCACTAGTCTAACATCTTACGTAATCATTAATGGCGGAAGTATTAAGACCTAAAACATATCTGAACAGCAAATAGTTATAAATCAAAAGCCTATTCATTTTAGTCTTGTTTTCATACAACAAGCCACTGTTTAAACATTAATTATTAAGTAATCAATATTACTTGGGCTATCTTCACTTGACCCGTGATAGACTACATTCATTTATACGCATTAATATCTATACAAACTAGTGTTGATATAGACATATGTACTAAATATATAAATTATATCAATGTAATAATATAAAGCTGAAGAGTTTGTTTGTTTGACTCGCTAATCTTAGGAACTACTGGACCGATTTCACAAATTATTTCACTGTTGGATTTTAACGTGATTCCTGAGTGTCAGAAGCTATACAATGTACGTAATGTACCACTATTTGTCTATATTTCATAGTTTTGCCTCTACATATTGATTTTTAATTAGAATGCAGATTTGTCGAATATTTTTAATCTATACTAATATTATAAAGCTGAAGAGTTTGTGTGTTTGAACGCGCTAATCTCAGGAACTACTGGTCCGATTTGGAAATTCTTTCGGTTTTAGATAGCCCATTCATCGAGGAAGGCCAGAGCGGAGCCACGCGGGTGAAACCGCGGAGCGCAGCTAGTATATTATATAGCAACTATAATATCACAAACATACCTATTTAAATTCGTTGTTCTACTAAATATTGAATTCGAAATATTATATCCAATTGGTAAATATTGTAGCACGTATGATTTTTGATTGAAGATATTTTGGAACATTTAATAACCCAATGAAACGATATGCCCTATAACTAGGTATCTATAAAAGTCTGATTAACCAACCTTTTCTAACCAACTTTTACAAACGCATCAGCAAGTTCATTGCCATCCAATTTAACATCCACTAGATGTCAAAGCATCCATTACTTGAGAACAAATAGCTTATAATTCTACAATGAGTCAACGGCCATATTAACCTTTGGTCCTGTATGCAAACAGTGCACTTGGTGACGTCACAGTTCAATAAGTTCTCTGTTTATTCTGTAGTATAGATTATTTTGTAATATGTATTGGCAGAAGAAATCAGTTGTATAAGTTTTGATAGAAGACTCATTTGATACGAATTTAAAGTTTTATTCTCGCGTACTGTCTTGGCTAGCTGTGTATACCATATTTGGTTCAAATGCTGAGCCATACTTTTGAAATAAAACTAAATAAAAAACATGATGAATATGTTGATGCTTTCATAATTAATAATTATTATTGAATTAGGTACTGCAATATTCACAGCATATCCGTTTTTTTTAACAAACACACCCTTACAGTTGTATAGAATACTATATTTTGATTGTCATATACATACAACTATGTATACCATATTATGACAAAACACATGATCTTCAATTAAAACACCCTGGACACCACAGATTAAAAATATCACAGCAATACCGGCACATGAAAATAAACAAGATCTATTCTCCATGCACATGGCACAAACTTTTAAGGCCGATAAAATTTCAATTAGACTCCGTAAACAGTTTTAAATTTCCCTGTTTTTGACATTGAGATAATATTACTACGTATGGAGGAGACACCACGAACAAAATCTGTGCGCCATTTTTTTGCTCTAACTAAGTTTTAAAAATTATTATCTAGTTAGGTACTTACCGATGAAAGTTATTCCTTTGCACTTTTCCGTATTATTTGTGCAATATCGTAACACACACGAAGGCATATTTGATGCGTTTCACTTTAAAACAAATAAAAAATGAGCGTGCAGTTAAGCCATATGGCTTATGGTGAGCGGAACATAAGTGATGTAGGCGGTGTCGTCTCCATATGTATATCTCAATGGTTTTTGAGCTGTGTTTACGTATATTTATATGTATAGAAGTTATAAAACGTCCGAATGAGTCGTAAAAGGGCCTGTTTGAGCGCTAGGGCGATTTTTATTGAAACTGGGTTTAACGACCGTCTTGGCCCTTGGTTTTGACCTTTATCTGTAACAGTTCTAACTTCTTCATCAGCGGGACATGTTTAACAGAGATTTTAAGTATTGTTCCTACACTGACTGTGTCGAATCTCGGAAGGGTAATGTTTTACGACATTAGAACGGCGTCAAAATTGTGTTGTACTTTTCCCCGTTTTCTTTGCTATCACGGGCACAATGTGGCTTTCAAATGTAGACAACATTTTTGCAATATTCATTTTAGTAGCCATTATTATCGAGATTGTTGGAATATCTGTAATTGACCTCATTCCTATTTATTTATGGCAATCCTATCAAATGCAAATTTAATAGTTTAATATGTCACCAACTACAGGTGATTTATCATATCTCTTCCTCTATCATAAAAATAATCATTACAAAAATAATTTATAACCCAATCCACGGCCCAAATATTTTAACATCTCCAATTTTTATATCACTATAAAATATCACCTGATCGAAATGAAATTGTATTTTTACGATAGCGTTGTAAAACTTCCTTAAAAAGAGAGAATGAATTTTAATATTTTCACTTTATTTGTTTATTTATTTATCGAGTTAATAAAATTTTCGTTTATTGAAATTTGCACGCGATTGCGTGTTGATTTGACAATGTAGGTAATCGTTGCATGAAATTATAAGAAAGAAATAAAATACTTTTTATCCACTGGATTATAATTAAATACTTAATTCTTGGTAGTTACTACGAGTATTACTATCCCTGATCCCATAGTATGTATTTTACAGCCTTGGTGTTTAATAATCAAAAATTATAATATTTTTTGCTATTTCTTGATTTCAAAGGTCATGCTTATTTTCACGAAAATCTTTACGTGTGTTATAAAGTTAAAGGTGTTCAATGCTGTAAATTACGTTTAAAATTAAATGGATAATAGAAGATTTCAGACGGCTGAAGTGACTGAACCAAGTAAATTGAGTTCTTAGATCGACAGTTTCAAAACATTAAATAAATTAAAACTAATCTTTTACTACCTTATTATTTAACCTATCACATTTATTTCTCCCAATTAAAACAAAATAAACAAACAGCCATAATAATAAAACTATAACCGAAACTTCCAAAGTAAATCGTTTGATTCTATATATATATCGTTATTTCCTACTTCGTTAGTTCATCAACATTCAACATCACGTGTAAAACTAACCCTTGACACTGTGCCTTGATTCTAATGGACTATAAGTTATAAGCGGTTGCGATTTGAACGATAGTAAAGTAATTTTCAGTCAGCTAAAAATCATCAATCCCAAGCACGTACCTATAACTCAGTTTTATAAATCTAATTTTGATTTATATTAGTTAATACCTAGTAGTAGAGTTGATATTTTAACAGATAATAGTATTGTTTTCTAATCTGTAAGGCATTCATTGCACGGCATTGGCAGTCCATCTCAAATGTTTAACGCTTGACACTATTTTTTTTAAATTTACTCTAGACCTTACACTGCTAAATTTATATATTTACTTTTTTATTCTAAACTATTAATTATTATACTTCTAATAGTAGAGAAGTGGTAAAAATGAAGCTAACATACGATTAAATTTGAGTTGTTTTTCATTTCCTCTCATTTAATTCTCAGCATTCTGAATTATCGTATTTCAACGTAAGACAACGTCTTAAATAGTATAATCGTAATTCCTTTTCATGCAATTCAGTTCTTCAGTTAATTATTTAATTATATCGCTAACCGCTTCAGCTTATAAATCGCACCACCAGTCCCATATTGTCTCTGTAAACACGCGGCAGGTGCCAAGCTTCAACTTTGATAACGTATAACGTTTCAGAGCTTTTGTAGTGTTTAGAATCACTGTTAAAATTCATTAACAAGGAATACATTAGTTTTTTTAATATGTATTCTCGTATCTTATTTTTCTAGAAAAGGTAACAATGTCGCATAAAATTAAGGTATTCAAAACAACTTCACTAATAAGTATGTCAATCGACATTCTACTGTCCTAAATCTATCTATTGTTACGCCCAGCATTACCTTAAAAGTTATAAGTTAAAACTATGCACCATACACCTCCATTTGCTGAACAAAAAGCAATAAAACTCTGCGTAATACGCGTTTTATTACTGAAATCAAATCTCCGTAATCATGGGAGGCTGAGTGCACATGAAAAAAGCTCACGCAACGTCGCGTGACAAGCCAGTAGCAGTTTAATTAGCACTATAAAAGTTTCGATTGCGAATATTTTTATTTAATACATTATTTGTGTTGTGTTTTGACAGAATTACGATCCTTATTGTGTATTTAAAGGTATGTTTAGGGTATTGTCAATAAACATATATTTATCACTACATAGTATAAAACAAAGTCACTTTCTCTGTCCCTATGTCCCTATGTATGCTTAAATCTTTAAAACTACGCAACGGATTTTGATGCGGTTTTTTTTTATAGATAGAGTGATTCAAGAGGAAGGTTTTAGTATATAATTTATTATGTTTTAGACAAAGCGGGCGAAGCCGCGGGCGGAAAGCTAGTATATTTTTATGGTTCGATATCTAGTTGAAAGTGTTGAGAAATGTCTGATACGAATGAATAGTCTTGCTCGTAGCATTATTTTGGCCTTTATATTCTTTTACATTATGTTTGTTGATCATATTTAAATCACGTTACAGTTAAATGCTTTAGCAATCAAGCCGATAAAAATATTTAACTTTTAACATAGATACAATTGAAAAGCAAGTCTTGAGACGGGAATCGAACCCACCATCTAATTACCACGATAGGTATATTTAAAATGCATTTAGCCTAACAACGATAGCTCTAAAAACACATAAATAGAAAAAAAATTCAACCATTCAGTTCAGTATCCTACTAATATTATAAATGCGAAAGTTTGTGAGGATGTGTGTGTGTGTGTGTGTGTGTGTGTGTGTGTGTTTGTTACACTTTCACGCAAATTCTACTGAACCGATTACAGTGAAATTTAGCACACATATAGAGGGTAACTAGGAATAACACATAGGATAGGTTTTATCCCGGAAATCCCACGGGAACGGGAACTATGCTGGTTTTCCTTTGAAAACGCGGGCGAAGCCGCGGGCGGAAATCTAGTAGGTAATTGATATTTTGAAATAGACGTAAACCCTAAACAAAATTGCATACATTAGTTATGCAAATTACTTAACTGAAATTAATCTCTTTATACAAATGAATATTCAATAATCATAAATTATCGCGGTAATTACCGAACTGTATATTGCCATTGTTTTAAATTTTACTGCGGTCACATTTGTTGTAAATAAAACGGAATTTAAGCACGCAATGTGACAATGAACGGGCTTTAGGGTTCCATATTTTATTAAAACTAATTCTTTAAATCGTTCTGAGTTAGTGATATAATTAATTAATTTTATAAACTCGTGAGTTTGATTATTTCATAATAAGCACTAAAGCTGACGAGTTTTGATTAAGTTAAATATTTGTATCCGTAGTACCTAAATAAAATTTAATAGATACTGTTAAAACAACTATCAAATCTTAAATAATCCACCCTCAATTATCAACAAAAGATTATTCTGCTTAACGATATGGGTACATTATAGAGGCAATGAATTCAAAAATTCAGATTAAAAAACTATGTTACTGCGTCTAAATATAATTTAAAATATACAGAACCCACAGCGATAATAAATATCGTGCTTACACTGGTTTTATCAAAGGTTTTAATACGACACGCGGTTTGCGCGGGAACAATCGCGCGTAAAAATGGCGACCGATTTATTGCAACTCGATTAATGTTGCATTTGTGCCCTTTACTTGTGCTGGCTTGTTCTGCGGTTTTGCTGTTTTTTCAAGTGCACCTAATACATCTTTTATACGACTTGGTGTAAGGGCCGGGACAGATGCGTTTTAACTTTAAAAGTGGCATTCTTTATGGTGAAATTGTATATTACTGAATACCTACATAACCCAAAATATTACGTTAATATTACCACCGATAATATAATATATAACGATACTAATAAGTAATTACTTAATTAAAACTGTACCATGCAAATAACTAATTTCCTATACTCTATCTATTTTAATTATTACTATCGATGAGAAACTCAATTAAAGAGTATACCTACGTTATTTAGTTTGCAAGGTTTATCCTCAAGCCTTTTTTCCTAAACCTAAACACTACTAGAAAAAAAAAACACATAACACAAGATTATTTACTAGACACATACACAGACAACTGACCACAGGCCTTCACCATAAAATCTTCCAATATCTATCAAGCCATACCCCAATCTATTAATAGAGGAGTTATGACAATAGTGCTCTGTCCAGGATGCCAGGAAGCTCCAATTTACGACCGGATCCCGTTTATGGCCCGATTGACCGTCTAAATGATTTTTTTGTTCGGTTCAGAATTAGGCAGGCACTGCTTGAATGAAATATGTACTGTTGTTGTTAAGTTGTAGAATAGTTGACAGGAGTTGTGGTTATTGTAATAGATGGAAATAGACACACGTTTTTAAAGTGGTTACGTTAGGTATCATTTCTAGCGACGTTTAGATTATATAAGTGGAGATCGAGCATTCAAAAAAGGATGCCTGTACCAAATGGTAGTGGTATTATGAATTTTTCTTATGTTCGAAAAATGTTCGTTATTAAGATCTACGACCTAATCAAGATTTTGTGAAGTTGTCACAAATCTATCATACTTACTAGCATGCTTATTAATTTATAATGCCCACAACTATGGACTCATTCACGAAATCAAGGACTGATCCTACAGCCTTGAAGTATTATCATTCGCTTCCCTATCAAAGGACTCCACAATAACAAAATGGCTTCCAAACCTCAAAACTAACCAACAATTAGTTACTCCACATCCTCAAACCAGACCAATAAATCAAAAGGAAACGTCGAGTTCTCGCAATTTTTGCCTTTCCAAGAATAATAATTGAACTGACGTACGAGAAAAGCCGTAAACGTCGACTATTCGTGCTGCAGTTAAGATAGAATTCGCGACTAACGTATCTGGAGAAATATTAACAGATATCCAAGTATAAAATTTAGGAAGAAATATAAACAAACAAAAAATGCACGTCTCGTAATAAGACTCGTTTGAATTAAGGGATCATAATATCAAAAATATATTTTCTTTGAATGATTTTATAAGAATATTAATGCGAAACAGTGCATGATATTTGACGTTATTCTTTACCTGAGTAAACAGACACAAACAATAAGATCGCCGAACGTTTATTAACGATCAAAACTATAGTCGTGTCGGCGAAATCAAAAAAACACCATAAAAAGGTATACCCATAAACAATTGGAAACACAACACTTATCTATCACTATTCACTAGTTTTAATTGAGCCGTTCCGTCTTTCGCTTATGAATTGTCAAAGCCTGTTTTGTACGTAGGCCATAAACAGCTACCACATGTCCTCACAATAACCTGAAGGGCCATTCTTTGGCCCGCATCCCGCAAATTACTGGAAACAATGCGCCGTGTGTGGCACATTGTACTTCAAGTGTCGACAATTAGATGGTACATCTTCATCGGTGTTCGGTTACCATGTGAAAGATAAGAGGAAAGCTCGTCACTACATTAAACAAAGTCCTCCGACGCGTCTATCTGTCTGTAAGAAATAAACTCAAAAACTGCAGCACTAATTTTCATCAATTTTTGTTCTGTTTTCACCTATAGATAGCGAGGTTCTCGGAGAAAGTTTAAGTATATAATTTGCTAAGTTTTAGTCTACGAGAGCGAGTCTAGGCGGAAAGCTAGTATTATAATATTTATAGGATGGAAAATCATTGAAAGTTTTGCATAAATTGCAAAATCCCTTGATGAAGAGTTAACCTGATTGGTATATATGATATAATCTGTATCTCCTGAACTATATTTCTTCCTCTTTAAGTGAACTCGTATAATATCAGTTCTATTTACTTCATTCTAATTAAACATGACGTTTCTTCACCTCTCATTTCTCACATTACATAAGATTAACCCAAACATGTCACAGATAAGCTGTACTTGGAATCGATCCGAGCTATAACAATATAAATTCTATACGCTTTATAATATCAAGTATTAAAACGATTTGATCCCTAACTGTTAATACGGAGTTTAACTCCCAACCCGTTCTTATTTCACACGGTGAGATTTTATTATAAATATTACTGGATGTCTATTATTTATGTAAACAACTTATTCAACGTCATATAATATTTTAAACATCTATAAATTGGGCTTAACTTGATAAATATTTTACGTACGGTAGTACGTGACGGTAGATGCGTATCTATGATGTTTTAGGGTTCTTTTAAAAGATTCTATGCGGATAAAGTTTTGTTATATGTTTTTGTGATTGTCACAAGAAAAATATCACTTGATATAGTTTGATTCGTTTATAGAGTTAATTATTAATCACTGAATATCTGTTTCGTTTTATTTCTAATTTCTTAGAATTAAGACATCGATAAAACTAATTTATAAATTCCAACTATTTGTCATCCACGTACAAGAGAACCCGCCTTGCATTTCCGACTCTTACTCGACCAAATAATCAAATTCTTGCTATCGTACAGAATTATATTCAATTATAAGCTTTAACGTCCAATATCTAAGTATATTAATTTTAAATCTTCTTTGAACTTTTGAATACATTATAATTGTATTTGTGTTTGAAAACTTCAAACAGAAGAAATATTTGAACAAACCAAAAACAATGTCATTACCGTTACACATAACGCATTAGACATTACATCAGTTCAAAGGTTTTTAGTTAATGAATCAAACGACATCGGCTCGCAACACCTCTTTTGTGGTCGAACAGAATTGACTGAGTGTTAGGGTTGTCAGCTGTGAGTTATTTAGTTTGTGACAGCACATTATGTACTTAAAATATTAAAATGTTTGTAACTCAAACTATATTAGAATAACACAAAAGCTGTAGTAATACTAGCAGAAATATTTTGCCCGTTTGAATGTGAGTGTGTATTGTAATGGTAGGTACCTTTACCTTAATACTTAGGCATTACCTTATTACTGTATAGCTTTGTTAATTATTATGTTGCCTTAATTATACAAAGTAAATCAATCATCTATTATCTAACACACATATTTCAGTAAAAAAAAATACTAAATAACACAACCAACCCTAAACCCAAAGCGTCGACCGAAAATAGTCAATCGTGTCCAACCCATTGTGCGTGATATAATTAGAATGCTTAGAAATAAACACGTGGTGGCAATTATCGCAGCGGAGAGTTACCTAAATGAGGCACCGTGGAGCCGCTAATGGGCACACTCGGCCGAAACTTCCGGCGAAATTCCGTATGGACTCGAGACAAATATTGCAAGAATAACATGCTGATGCTGTCTAGGATTAAGCAATTTGTGTTGGTAGATCTGAAAACTTCATTCATGCTAAAATAAATTGTATTATAATATTATAGTCAAGACATTAAGCAATATTTATAATTGAACCGAACAATATTTTGTTGTTTAATATGATTAAGACGATGCTGCAAAATTGTTTGTAATTTGGATAAAAATGCGTGTATCGTATGTTGCGATGTATTGTAATGCGAATAATTAAATTTAAAGTAAACTTAGCTTAACTGTGATGAAAGTATTTCTGCTAAAAAGCTACTTATTTTTTTAACATTGCAATATTTTTATGCTTTACAGTAAGGCAAGATATTTTGCATTCCATACTAAGCTTTCACATCGATACTCATATGCAATAAGCATCTTAACTATATACTGAATGAAACCCAGAACGCTCTAACCATTTAACCATCAAAGCCAAAACCACTGAAATACCGAAACAACTAAGCATCGTGTAACACAATAAAAATAATGGACACCAACAAACGCCCGAGCTAACTCTTCACAAGACAATTCGCTAGCTTAAACAAATAACACAGGAATATAAATTAATCATTCCACCAACTCGATTCTCGTGCAAAAGATTTACTGGACTTCACAGTACTGATTTACTTCAATTTGACACAAGAACAAAGAGCACTATTGATCCTCAGAGCCCGAACAATAAAGTTAAAAATATTGCAACTGTGGCGTCCAGCCGGCCGTCGCATCCATCAGAGCTGTAAGAGCGGACTGTTAGTAAATTAACGTTTTAAAAGTTTTTAATATTCTAGAACATTCGAGAGAAAAGCGTCCGAGTTCGAGCATTAATCATTGCATTCGAGCGAGGCTCGTCCGCTTCATACATCACACACCCTTTGAGAGCCGCGCAGTCATTTGTTGAAATGCTTGCTTTTATTAACGTCTCTAACATTGTAAATGTCTCAATTCCTTTGATGACTTCCTGTTCTTGATTCGATCCCTTTTTTGTACCTTTGTCCGGTTAGAGGAGATTAATGTTATCGTCAAAGGCTCTCGCATGGCCGTTGTTGCAATAAATTATCATTAAGTAACACCTTGTCTCACCCCGGTTTTATGGTTCGACCGTAAACTGCGTTAATATGGTGGCCAATCAAACGTTTTACCTGCGTGCTTTTATATTCGTGATAAGGATAAGTTTTACCTATTAGCGTAACTTAGAAATTTTACTTTCACAAAATGACAACCATACAAAGCAAACAACATTGAATTGATATTATCGAAATTTGGAATGGTATTAAAACTTGTGGTTAAATTTGTATATGTAAAGCAGATACCTACATAGCACCTAGGTACTATTGGTACTATAGGTAATCCCAAAATAAGCCTGCAACTGTAATGTTTCAATTTTTTATCACTTTTTGAATTATTTCTTGTGCAGGTACATTCCGTTTATGTTTAAAATCGTTGTTATTATTGAGTCTTTTAACGGTAATTAAAATTTTACTGAACATAAAAATATTATTGGCTCTTTCCCTGTTTAACATTTCAATGCATTTTTAGTTAATGTCAAATATGTATTAACATAAAATACAAAGTCTCCCAAAATTAGTTTGCAAATTATGAATATGCAAATTTACATGATAAAATTAAGTATCGATTAAGTTGCAAAAATATTCCTTAATACATAAAGAGGTAGCAAGGGTCTTGTGCAAATGCTTAATGAACCACTCAGTTTTATGGTCTAGTTAGGGTTGCCACCTATAAGTTAATTTTTTTTCTTCTTTTATGTACATGCAATAAAAATTATTTAAAACAAGGCGTTAAAGCTAAATAATACTATTATTCTTAAAAATTATGTTTGATTAAAAAAATCGTCTACTCAATTAACTAACATTTCAAGTACTATTGAATACTTAAATTCATTGAGAGAAATTATTTAAGATCGTTTATCACAACTTAAATTAAATTTAAAAACACTCAAGTGCCAGCCCTAGTCTATCCGATAAATGGATCTGGCGTTTCGGAATGAGTATGAAACGATCGGAAAGGACACTTGCGTTTCAAGAGAATTATAATAAAATTACTTATGTAGATGATTTCATCCGATACGCTGAGCTCTTTCGATTATTTCAGATTACGATAGGCACTTGAAATGCCATAAACATAATGTGGGATTTGAAAAAATAATGCAAAATTAATGCTTTGTGACATTAAAAGAAATCGCTTTGGTGCGTTAAAGATGTTTTTCTTGGTTGTTTTATAAGTGTATATCATATAATATGTAGGTACTACGACAATACTGAAACTTATAGGATATAGGAAATCGACTGTAAGTTTGTGTATTAATAGTGTAGAAACTAGGTAACCGATTTTAAAGACTGACACCTCTAAATAGCTACATTATCAGTGATAATTTAATTGACATATGATCCATTGAAATGTTACATTTTTTAGCCCTAACCTTGCGTTTTTTAGAGGACGCAATTTTGTTTTTTTGATGTGTAGGGGGGGTCAGTGTGAAGCTAAAACCAAGTTTGTGGGGTCGCCACCCTTGTCCCACGGCCGCCATCTTGAAAATAGCGGTTGAAATGGTTTTTACGATATATCTCTTAAACTATTTAACTGATAAAAAAATATCGTTAACATTATTTGTTGCAAATTAAATTTTCTACAACTTTGGTATAGTAACTTTTAGTCGTAGAACTATAAATAAAAAAGTTATAAGCGAAAATGTTCAGAAATTAGAGCCATTTATATTTTTCAATAAAACTTTTTTTTATCATTTTACGAAGAAATGATATCAGACCATTTTTGTAGATTGTTTTTCGAGGAACAACTTTTATGTACAACATTTTTTCATAACGTCAATAACTAAGGTTTTACAGCGCTCTGAAGTGAGTACTATTTTTCAGTACTCTTAACTATACATATATTGGCTATTGGCTCTTTTCTCATACTCCAGAACAATAGAAGCACACTGCAGAACATTTCAGACCTGCTTTTCGACGTAAAAAAAAGTCGCGCTTCCAGACTCTACCTCCTGGGTGGTGGGGAAAAGATTCAATAATTAATTATTAGTGATATTGCAAAATTAATTATTAAAAATATTATAATAACAAAAAAAACCATTACTGATGACAAATTATTATTAGTACACACATAATATAAGTATACTGTATAGTTCAGAGTACTGAAAATTAGTACTCACTTCGGAGCGCTGTAAAACCTTAGCTATTTAATTAATGAAAAAATGTTGTATATAAAAGTTGTTTCTCGAAAAACAATCTACAAAAATGGTCAAATATCATTTCTACGTAAAATTATAAAAAAAAGTTTTATTGAGAAATATAAATATCTCTAATTTCTGAACATTTTCGCTTATAACTTTTTTATTTATAGTTCTACGACAAAAAGTTGCAGGATCAAAGTTGTAGAGTATTTAATTTGCAACAAATAATGTAAACAAATTTTTTTTATCAAATAAATAGTTTAAGAGATATATCGTAAAAACCATATCAACCGCTATTTTCAAGATGGCGGCCGTGGGACAAGGGTGGCGACCCCACAAACTTGGTGATAGCTTCTAGTGTTGCCCAAATTCAGTCTTGGTCTTGCAGTCTTGCACGCAAGAACAAGACTTCTTGCGTTTTTGCAAGACCAAGACCAAGAACAAGACCGCGTATTTTTAGCAAGACCAAGACCAAGACTGACCGTGCAAGACTTGAGCAAGAACAAGACATAGCCTGCAAGACTCTTGCGTCTTGCAGCTAGGACTTAGCGCTATTTCACTGAGTAGTTAGGTGTAACAGTTCGGTGTAGTTAGGTACGCTTAGGAGTTCTATGAGACGCAAAAAACTGTATCAAAGAATATGAAAAACTGGACCTATGCGCATTACGACTAATACCATAAACATAGCGAATAAAAAAATATCTATTAAAATCAAACTGAGTGCATGCATAGTTATGTTTTAACCATCGGCACTTTGATAATACGGCATCAAAGGTTTTGTACTTACTTCTCAAAGAAATTTGCCGCTTTTCGGAAGTACATGGTTATGATACACGCGCCGGCGGCTTCTTTTGAAATCTAAAACAATCGTTGCCGCCACGCCGAAATCATAACATTTGAAACTATTTGATTGCCGCCATAGGGCGTAGGTATACTCATGCAAAATAATTTCGAATTTTTTTAAGAGTACCTACAGGTGTTCCAAAGAATAAATAAGTTTCAGAGTGCTTAGAATGAAAATGAATACATTATACTGATCACGCAAGTAGTATTATGATTAGGATAAAATGGTAAGGATAGGTAGTAGATGTCATATTAATTCATTCTAGTAAGTATATATTATAATTGTAATTAATTTGTTTTTTTACATGTTTTAGCAAATGTAAGCTTATAAATCATAAATGTTTATTAAGAAACAGTTACTTCCATGGAAAACGACATATAGGTCAGTTGATTTTTCGAATTTCTTATCAAATCTTCAGTTATTTATTAATCTGCTTGATCTTTACTATGGCTATGTTAATTCAAGCTCACAATGTTCCAATTCTAATACGTTTTTCTAAGATTTAAAGTAAACTTTAATAAATAGTAATAGACTAATAGGTAATTGCAAGACTTGCAAGACTCTTGCTGCAAGACCAAGACCAAGACCAAGACTGGGAGCGCAAGACCAAGACCAAGACCAAGACCAGGTGTATTGGCGCAAGACCAAGACCAAGACTGGCTAAGTCTCGTCTTGTTCTTGCATTTGGGCAACACTAATAGCTTCACACTGACCACCCCTACACATCAAAAAAATAAAATTGCGTCCTCTAAAAAATGCAACCCCAAATGTAACTTTTCAATGGACCAATAAGCGGAAAACACCGCCATAGGAATTATATTAAAAACCCTAAATATCTAATGTGTTTAAACCCTATTTTTACGTAATAATTAATTTATTTTATGACTATAGAATCGTCTTATAATACCAGACTTGAGATAATTTTATAGCCATAAGCTGTATAGTTTTGAATTTATAATCAAAATCACCCTTTTCCACTTTAATAAAAACTACAATGTTGAAAATATTTCTACTATGGATAATTTAGTACTACTTATCGTCCATAGTAATTATTTTTATGGCACTAAATTTAGATTTTCTTTATAAAACCACGTTTTCAATCGCCTTTTATTATGTAGTTGCCTTGCAATGGTTTTAATTAAAAACTTGTCAATACGTAGATAATTTATTTTAGTAATTTATAGAAACCTTAAAAAAATGCATTTTCCCCCACTATGTTAATGGAATGTTCATTATTTTAATTTTAAACATCTATATAAGTTATCAATTTAAAATCCAAAAAAATATCGGCTTTATCCCAATTTCATGTTCCCGTCTAAACAATCCTACAAATAAACACAAGCTAAAATCACCTTTCCGCCTATACAAATAAGGTTCAAAAGTCACTGAGCATGATAGTGGTAATGCGTAGCATGGTGCATCGTACCAGACGGCTTAAGCCATCTAACAAATAAACAAACGCGCAAGCTAAAAACAATCTTCCCCCATACAGATAAGGTTCAAAACTCACTGAGCATGACGGTGGTAGTGCGTAGCGTGGCGGCTTCAACAATCTTACAAATGAACACAAGATGAAAACACTTTTCCCCGAATACAAATAAGGTTCAAAACTTACTGAGCATGGTGATGGTAGTGCGTAGCGTGGTGCATGGTACCAGGCGGCGATGGCGCAGTCGCATGGAACGCAGCGAACGCCGACGGGAACTGCAGTGGCAGAAAACCGTTACCCGCAGGTCCGACAGCCTCCCGGTCAGGCATTATAGAGTCCTGGCATTATTGGTTTGTACGGAAAAACAACACGATCAAGTCATCTCCACTCTCGCTTCTGTTCCCGTCATTGTTGCGCTATAATGTTGTGGCGCGGTCGATACGGGTTGGCATTTTGTCACCTGGAACAAAGAAAGGAGTGTGTTATTGTTTATAATTTTTTTAATTTTTTTTTAAAGGAGGTGCGTTTTTATGTTAACAATAAATTTCCTTAACATGCTACAGAAGCGCGCGCTCTTATAATTTCCACATATATTTTTTTAAATTATAATATTCACCAGATTGTACAAAGATGTGATGTTACAAACAATCTATTTAACACTACGCATTACGTTGTTTTGCGGCAATCCAGACGACTCAATGCAATTATCTCGTTTAAGAATTAAGTGATGACCTACAAACAGTCATATTATTAATGTGGATGATTGAGGGATAGAAAACAAAATGATGAATGAAGTGTTGAAATAACAATATACATATACGTAGGTTTTTAGGGTTCCGTAGCCAAAATGGCAAAAACGGAACCCTTATAGTTTCGTCATGTCCGTCTGTCCGTCTGTCCGTCTGTCCGTCTGTCACAGCCGATTTACTCGGAAACTATAAGTACTACAGTGATGAAATTTGATGGGAATATGTGTTGTATGAACCGCTACAAAAATATGACACTAAATAGTAAAAAAAAGAATTGGGGGTGGGGCCCCCCATACATGTAACTGAGGGATGAAATTTTTTTTTTCGATGTACATACCCGTGTGGGGTATCAATGGAAAGGTCTTTTAAAATGATATAAAGTTTTCTAAAAAACATTTTTCTTAAAGTGAACGGTTTTTGAGATATCAGCTCTCAAAGTCGTAAAAAGTATGTCCCCCCCCCTCTATTTTTATAACTACGGGGTATAAAATTCTAAAAAAAATAGAGGTGATGCATGCTAATTAACTCTTTCAACGATTTTTGGTTTGATCAAAGTATCTCTTATAGTTTTTGAGATAGGTTGATTTAACTGTAATTTATTATATTTGCTGCTACGGAACCCTTTGTGCGCGAGCCCGACTCGCACTTGGCCGGTTTTTATTATGAACATAGATTTGTTTAGTTTTTAAAATATATTATAAACAACGTAAGCCTAGATTGTCGGTATATCAGACTATCGCTAAAGCTAATAGAATTAATAATTATTATGAAAATGGATAATAATGAAATGAAAATAAAACAAATCTAATTTAATATGACTCATAAGTTTAGCGTACTTAACAGCTATTTTAATTTAAATACAGAATCAAGTGTGCTTGGAATTAAAATCAGCTTTCCTGATAAAGACTCCAAAATAGTATATGTATACAAATAGCACCTATAGAAAAAAATACATAGCTAGGTAGCTATGTAATTTTTTCTCTGATCATATACCTAAATGATCACAATAACATACTAACAAGTAATAAAAAGTCTAATTAAGAGAAACAGTCTCAGCTATGCACTCTTTAAAATTAGCAAGACATGATGATTTCTAAAAAGCGTATACCGTAAAAGGCGGCTAAATTATGAAATCATAACAAGATGTTAGCATGTTCTGAAAAGGGCAACATTTGAATTCAACAGGTTTTTATCGGCCTCTCGTAGTTTAAGGTGAGTTTACACTAGATTTATTTATTCAAAAAATACTTATTTATAAACGAAATGTCGTCTAATGTTTTTGTATAATTAGAAGCGAATGTCAATTCATACAACATCTTACAAGATTACACGTATCCTTATTCTAACGGTACCTAGTAAATATTACAGAATTTTAAATTTTTCATACAACTATTTCAATGCTTATTAACAGAACGGTTAAGGGTTCTTGGAAACTGTTATCTGATTATCTCTGATAGACAAGTCCTAAGTTAATCGTTTACTCAAAATAATTAATTCCCGAGTAAATCCATTCAAATAAATTATTTTATACTTTTAAGAGATTAATTAAGGAATATTTTGTCTTCAGAATGTCACCTAGTGTAAATGAACCTTAACGCTATTAAGGAGCCTTTAGTAAAATTCCTTCTGTAATTAATGAAGATGTGATTGTTTTGAACGTGCATTGTCCCCTAAATGGAATGACTAGTGATGTCGGTGGTGAACATATCGATATCGATGAAATCATTCCGATCATTAGTACGCAGGTAAAGCAGGTGAATTCAATTGTTTGTACAATCATAGTAAGTACGTTTGTAATTAATACTGTAAAGTTTATATTCATATTCCTTGGATAATTATGACAGATGAAAGTTTTAATTGTTAAACTGCAACCTTTTTTTGTGAGCACAATAACCAACATAAATATTATAATTCATACATACATAATATATGCAAATGAAGCAACGGTAGTTCCTATAACATTTAAAACTAATAATGGTTAAGCGTGAACTTCTCGTAAAATACCATGTAGGTAAATGATCATTAGATTATTATTTGCATATACTTGTGAAATAGCGTGTTACATTCTAAATGTTAGATTCACACTAATGATAGTGCTAAAATGTAAAGTATACGTAAAATGGGAACCGTATAAAAGCATTTGAATTTACATGTGTTAAAAGCTGTAAATTGGATTTTAGCCTAACGAACTTTATCAATATGCATTTTAAATTATGAAATTTAAGAATGATAAACAAATTAATAAATTGTATATTTATGATATATCTAAATGGTAAATTCTGCATATCACTTTGCATAAAATTAACATTTCAAAAAATGATATCGATACATATCCATATAAGTGTCACATCTCTAGCTTCAAAAAGCGCGTAATGCGCAGACGCATGCCGTCCAACTTAATACGGACCTTAATTACGATTTAATTGTTTTTTAGCCGTCGAACTGTCCAGAATTCCTCGAAACCGTCTATCCTTATGGTGTCGGGGCTCACTCTTAAGCGGGTCATTATTATATATTTCATCATCGATTTTTAATCGACTTTTTTATCGGTACAGGTCGATAAACCTCGTGTAACTGTATCCACAATTTTGGGGAGATATTTTCTCTTTAATTGAGTGATACTTGATTAAGAAGGTTTTCGGTTATGACAAGCGAATCACACATGTACACGCGTGTACCTACGTTAAACACACACACACATGCGCCGGAGTTTTTTAATGAGACAATTTGTTTTCAACACCAGGTCCAATGAAGTAGAGGCCATATCTAATAGGTTACTATTGTCCAGTGTGACAAATAGCCGTGTGGTTGGAATGGATCCGTGATGCGAAGTTAAATCGTTCAATATGCGACGTTTGGTGACGATTCGCGGGAGCATAATTGGCCTGACGGTTTTATTGAATTTAAATATGTCAGTGAATAATTGTAGAAGTGTTTTGTTGTAGAAAGTTGATGTCATTTGTGTTGTACAATGACATAACTATTTAATTGAAATAACCACACGTTTAATCGACATACATTTGCCTGAATTTTGCTAGTTAAGCCTTTGATTTATTATACGAATCAGTTCAAACATCTTGAAAATTGGACAATTCATACATGTCATAATACACATATGTAATTAACTTTTTTTAATAACAAATAGAATCTATTTACCCGCTCAATTATACGCTATTCAAAATGTTGGTATTTTGTACCGTTTCGTAAAACATTAAAAGTCGCACAGAATAAACTGTATGCAGTACACCACGTCAGACAATTAGAAATGGGTTGTTTCACCCATAAATAATCACGTGTACGTGTTGAAAATAACAATTGGTACGAAAATTCAAATTTTGGTTACCGTTTGCGTACAGAAACACGTGAATGTGATTGGTCGGTTGATTTGAGAGTGTTGTCATCTGATTGGTTGATTCAAATGCAAATATTATAAACTGATTGTTTGTTTACATTTATCGAATATTTATGTTAAAAAACAACTTTCATAAAAACAGACTTCACTCTCAATTCGTATCAAATCTTAGAAAAAGACTTATAAGTTATACCATAGATGATAAATTACTATACCTACTAGATACTAATTATTACTAATACAAAAACAATGTTTATAATTCCCTATGAATGACTAAAATCGACTCCAAGAGCGTTCCATCCCTTTCTATACCTTACAATGTGTCAGAGACAGTTGCATATTAACCCGTCACAAAATATACCATCGGCTGATCCTTTATACTCTATTTAGGATTCCGTAAGCGAGCGTGTATTCATCCATAAATTACAATGGCTAACGTATGCCTTTGAGGACCGCGGTACGTGCGTCCGTTTGGTGATAATTGTTATCAATATGATCAAAAGTATGAGTCTCCCGGTTTTATTTGAGGTAGCGAAAAAAAATGATATAAAATCTATGTAACTAGGGTCATTGCGCCTGTTCGCGTCCACATGCCTATTCGCGTCCATTTTGCGGATATCTTTTAGAAAATTCACGAAAATAAGTATACTTTAAGTAAAATTGTAATAAGAAAAATTTTCGATAATACCTCAATGTATAAGAGACATGCACACATATTCAAAATATGCCTGCGGACCGCCTATCCTATTTAAAAAAAATATTTAATTTTGGCTATTAAACGAGAGAGCTAAAATGCGCGGGATTTTGAGAAAAAAAATAGTGCGCAGCGTCGCGTTTGACGGTAAGTATCTTATTAATAAATGTGAATTTTTGAATATGTAACTGTTTCTTTACTTTGCTAACAAAACATAGAATAGTATGGATTATAAATCAGCTTATTTCTTTTACAATTAATAGCTAAAATAAGGTGGACGCGAATTAGTACACCGAATTTGTACAACTTCCATTTTGCGTCCACGGTGGGCGCAAACTATACCTATAGTGCATAACAATAGAACATATTGCGTCCACATTGTTTTTCATTACGTAGCAATGAATTGTTTGTTAAAATATGTTATTTGAAATAGATTGTAAATTTTTGACTAAGACTACAAGTTAATAATTTAAATTTTCATTCAAATTAGCAAATTTTTATGCTATTTTTTCATTTTAAAATGGGTATTCTAAGAATGAGACTAGTATCTTTGAGAATGAGAGTCAATAAGTCTGTGGTTAAGAAAATAATATAAACAAAAAAGAAATTTAATTCATTAGAAAGTAGAAACTAAAAAATAGGGTAGGTAGGTAATCAGAACTGATTATTATTTATTTACATAACGTAACTTTGTTTTTTGTTAATTTTTAGTTCTATTTATGATGAGAAGATAAATATAAATAAGTTTTTCCAGTTTCCTTACAGTGAATTATATAATGTTGATTTTAGGGTTCCGAACCTCAAAAGGAAAAACCGGAATCCTTGTAGGATCACTTTGATATCCGTCCGTCTGTATGTCCGTCTGCCGGTCTGTCTTTCTGTCAAGACCCTTTTTCTCAGTAACGCGTGGAGGTATAAGGCTGAAATTTATATTGAATAATCAAGTCTACGGTCCCTTGAAGCAGTGAAAAAATCAAACTTATAAGCCAAAGCAATCAAAAGATACAGCCGTTTATGCTGCAAATTTTCGCAAATTTCGACATTCGCAAGGGAATCAAAACCTACAGGGTACTTTACGTGAACACAGACACTTAAAGTTTGGTACGAAGCAACGTCTTATAGCACAAATAAGGGAAACATTGAAAAAATTGGCCGGTTTTTATTAAATAACTATATTCGTAAATAAATAATTTATTAAAATCTAATTTTTATTTGCATTTATCTGATAAAATATCACCCAATACACTCTTAATTCCTTTTCTAAGCTGGTGGACGCGAACTGGTCCACGGGTGGACGCAAACTGGAACTTTTGGACGCGAACTGGGTAAAACGCCTAATTCTGCTATTTGTCTAGATAAATAAAAACCACATGATATTTCCAACACAATTGAAAGTAAATCTTAAAATAGACTATGTAATGAACACGTTACATAAATTTTGCGTTGAAATTTGTACTGGAACATTTTTATTTTCTCCTTCAAACTTTCCAACTGCACTAAGTGGACGCGAACAGGCGCAATGACCCTAGGTAAAGATGTAGCATTCGAAGGGTTAAATATTTATAAAATCGTTTGAGACATTTTTGAGTTAGATACTAGCTAGCCCTCTCTTTACGAAGTATGTATATAGGCCAAGCCGGGGCAAATGGTAAAGGACAAAGAATTACTTATATAAAAAAATTAAATATATTGCTTGTAACATCATTTATTAATAAAGGAAGTTTTAGAGAAGGAAGGCGAGCGAAAGAGCATGGCGCAATATCAAAATTTAAAATACTTTTATGTATCGATGTTTTAATGTTTAGTAATTATAAAAAGGCATAGTTAAAGGATAATTTATCTATTATTTTTAGCAGGTGCCATTTTGGATATTATCCCTACACCTGTAGGTTAAATTGTTAATTTGAAATTAATTGGTTTTGAATTCACTTGTACCTTTTAGTTAAAAGATAAACTATGTTTTATATTATGTAAAATATATTAATAACAAACGTACCTATAAAAATTGTTAGAATTAACTTGCAAAGGTTATCTACCTAGTTGGAGTTACTTATGCAAATCTTTATCTATAATATTAATAAAGAGGTTAATTTATCTGTTTGTTTGTGAATAATATAAAAACTATTGAACCGACATTACGATAAAAATATCATTTTCTACATCTTTATCGAAAAAACAGTTTTAAATCGCGTTTTTTTCATCGTAATTATATCATTTTATCCCTATCCATGTTTCGAATTATCTACAGACGAGCGTGTTTAAAATTTCTAACTTTTAAATAAGCGAACGAAACTCAGGTGAAGTACATATACTACATACATTATAGTAGGTAATATTATGTACTTAAATCTATTTAATTCAATATATGGCCATTAACAAGGCGCGTGCCAAGAAACAGAATAGTCTAGCCTAGTCTCTAGTACGTCTAAACTTGGAATTTATAGCGCCATTGTCAAAGCAATATACTTGAATTGCATAGCCATCCATTCACACCAAATTTTATGTTCTTTATATTTTATTACTCAACGCTGTCGACTTCTTAATGATGATCCAAATCAATCAATCAATAACTCCTATTTTCATAGCAATAAGGTGTAGTTTTGATTGACAAATTCTATTTCTGCTGACGTTACTCAAACTCAATCAATCAATAACTCTTATTTGAATAGCAATAAGGTGTAGTTTTGATTAATTTAACTATGTGTGCTCTGAATTAGCTTATTCCAAACATGAAGGATATTATGGTGTCGGAATAAAAAGTTGTAAAATCGAGGTGAAATTTCGTCTACGCTATTTCCCATGCTGTTTATGGCTTCTTTATTTGTTTTAAAAGAAATTGATGCTATAAAGATTAGAATTTTGATTATTAATTTATTGATTCAAGGAAGACGTTTAAGTGTTTTTCTATGAATTTAACATTATTATAGTGATGCGTTTTGCGTATACTTAAATGTCGTAATTTACGTGACGGGTCGTGGCGGGTTTTATTGTTTAAGGGCGCTTGTGCACTACAAGTAATTTTACTGTCCGGCATTCCGATTTTTTACGGTCCGGTTTGGCATGAAAAAACCGATGAATTGGCTTGTGCACCTGTCCGTCTTTACTCGGATCAGTGCGGTACAGTTCAAGGAAGTTTGGCGGTATAATGCTATCATAAATGATTGTTTTTGCATTTTACAAGAAACGAGTAAGAAATATAGAAGATGAAATAGTATATTACTTCGTTATAATAAAAAGTAAAGTTCCGTAAGAGATTTAAAATGCGTGTTTCACTTATTTATTTTAATCGGTGACGAGGAGCTAAAGCTATTCCCACTTGAACTTTAACTTACCAACACTTACTTAGATAATAATTATAGGTCAATGTATATAAAAATAACAATACCGACTTTTCAAATCACATTGCCAGCTAAAAGGAAGTAAAACAAGAGCTTGCTTTCAATTATTGGCATATGATGTAAAAAGAGTAAAATCCAAGCAAGTGGGCATTCGAAAACAATTATATCTACAGCGACTCGTAGACACAAAACACCATCCAGAATAGGGAAAAGTGAAATGTCGGACAGTAAAATTACGTATAGTGCACAAGCTAGCATTTAGATTAATGGCGTGCCATACCGGACCGTAAAAAATCGGAATGTCGGACAGTAAAATTCCTTGTAGTGCACAAGCGCCCTAAGGTGGTGAATATACTTAACATTTTTCGGAATATTGTAAAAATGCCAAAGTAAATATTAATTTATTAGTACCTATCAATTTATAAAATATGAGTGATAAACTCGTATAATTTTGTCAAGCCTATACTTACTTATTATATAATATTATCTTTATTAAGGTTAAAATTATTTGTACAGTATTGAATTTAAAAATACTAATAGCTTTCCCTAAAAAGTATCATAACGTTTCCGTCCAATTATAGCAACTCGTTTAACACAACCATTAACAGATTGATACGAACGATCTATAAAGTATCAACATTTATTAGTATCCTTGGCGAAGACAAATATATCCGAGGAATAAGTACTTTATTTATGGATTCTCTTGTATAAAAGTATCAACACTACATAACTCCTTACAGTAGGTACAATGTTCACGATATCTTGGCTGAGTTGGCTTCTATCCATTCGTTGAGAGATGTTATAATTTTTTATTGCACAGAAATAGTTTTCGTTGAGTACAAAGCAATAATTCCACCCGTGAGCGAATATTCTAGGCTAAGAAAAAATATCACTAGTGAATAATATAGAACAAAGGCAGGCAATCGTAGATTAAAAAAATATTCATTTTTGAAGTGAAAACTTCTTTAGCGGCGTTGAGCACTTTTTCTGTAATGGGTATAAAATCTTAAACTCGCGTCAGGACACGTGACCTGATCGAAAAAGCGTAAGACGGATGGAGAGAACTCAACGTTAATAATCAAGTTTTCACTTCTGCCGGCACTCCCGGAGTGCAACCCGTCTTTTTTTAAATTTATTTTTACTATACAGGTATGTATTTCATAAAGTGACAGTAGTTTTAATTTATCTATGAGCGTCTATCCCAGATATAATGTATTAAGTATATAAAAAAATCAGCTTTCAGCTATAGGTACAGATCCTAATTGTTATTCGAATTCACCCAACACATTAACCAAAATAATAAAACTAAATCATCAAACAAAACAAGAAATTTTCATCTACCCGCACACATACAAAATCCTTCCCTCACCCATACCACACAGTACAGTAACAAACAGTTAACAAAAATTTAAAATTCGATATAATTAAATCGAAAAAAAAAACAAAACAGCAAATCACATCTACCCGCACACATAAAAATTACAACTACCCTCACCCATACCACAGTACAGTAGCAAACAGTTAACACAGTATAAAGAGAAGTAAAATTAAAAATTCGATAAACGGCGAACTTTACGACGCGCTCCAATCGTTTCTTCAAACTAATTTAAATGTACATCGAGTACATTTGCGGCGTTAAATTACATTATCGCACTTGAATACTAAATACGTACTTTCGAATTAAAATTTTAACGATCATCAAGCATGAAATTCAAAACAGAGTGAAATCTTTTTCGTACCGAAGAAGAGAGAATGTTTCTATATGTGTGACAGAGAAGAACGGTGTAAGTGTATCCTTGTCTTTTTGATCCTTCAGGAGAGTTTAAGAACAAGTGTTTAAACAGATTTTGAACTGCTAGTGGGCAGCTTATTTACGCTATGATTATGCTAATTATAGTAGATATGCAATTGAAAGCAAAAATAAATATTGTTTCTTTAATATTGTAATTTTTTATAATAATATGAAAGTAGCGTTTAACAGTAACTAAGGTAGAATAGAATTAACAGTTAGTAACTTGTGCTATGATATCTAAAGAATAGATATCATAGCACAAGTTACTAACTATACGAGTTACAAAGCTTAATACGTATATACGTATACGTACGTATACGTATTTAGTCCTTGTGATTGCATTTGCAACCAAATGTGAAGTACTACTTATAGTCCATTGAAATGTTACATTTTTTAGGCCTAATCTTGCGTTTTTTAGAGGACGCAATTTTATTTTTTGGATGTGTAGGGGGAGGGGGGGTCAGTGTGAAGCTAAAACCAAGTTTGTGGGGTCACGCCCTTGTCCCACGGCCGCCATCTTGAAAATAGTGGTTGAAATGGTTTTTACGATATATCACTTAAACTATTTATCTGTTAAAAAAACATTGTTAGCATTATTTGTTGCAAATTAAATTCTCTACAACTTTAGTCCAGTAACTTTTTGTCGTAGAACTATAAATAAAAAAGTTATAATCGAAAATGTTCAGAAATTAGAGCTATTGCACGCCTCATAAGCGAAGCGTTGAGGTGGGTACTACTGTCACTTCGCGCAAAACATCTGATTTTTCAAACTTAAAATGTCTTTATGTATCATACATTGCACTTGTAAGATAATACATACACACACATATTAAGAAAAAACACTATTTTTAACATTCATGATATTTTTGATGTCATTTTTGTTATTTAAACTTGTATGGGGGAGGTTTTGGGGTAAATTATAAGATTGAGATTTGAGATAAATTGAGATATTTATTATTAATTCACTGATGGGATGAGATGAGATGATCTAGGATGGAGCTCCGCCCGGTGCGGAATCCCGGTGCGAACTGAACTTATTGTGTGGTAAAATAATAATTAATATACATTATAATAAAATATGCAACATCGACGCATTGCATTCCGGGAACATGTATTGTCTGTACGATTAGGTAATCGTACAAACTAGTTAAAAAACAGTTTAAAAAAGTTCTGTCTTGGACGTCCGTGTGTCTGTATGTGCGGAGGATTTTCTTGTTAACACGATAGCGACCGAAATACTTTACTAATCGAGTCTTTTTTTTTTCTCTTACGCTTGAGTATGCTCAGGAATAGAACCCTTTCATTTTTCAGGGTCTGATTCGATGTGGTTTAATTGTTATTAAATAAACAAAAAAAAAATATCGACTGAGATTATGAGGCGTGCACTTTTGGATTTTCCAAACTTTTTATATTTTACGATAATTTTTTTTAAATCATTTTACGAAGAAATTATATCAGACCATTTTTGTAAATTGTTTTTCGAGGAACAACTTTTATTTACAACATTTTTTAATTACGTCAATAGCTAAGGTTTTACAGCGCTCTGAAGTGAGTACTATTTTTCAGTACTCTTAACTAAACATAAATTGGCTATTGGCTTTTTTCCCAGACTCCAGAACAATGGAAGCATACTGCAGAACATTTCAGCCCTGCTTTTCGACGTAAAAAAAAAACGTGCTTCCAGACTCTACCTCCTGGGTGGTGGGGAAAAGAGTCAATAATTAATTATTAATAACTAGCTTTCCGCCCGCGGCTTCGGCCGCTTTGTCTAAAACATAATAAATTATATACTAAAACCTTCCTCTAGAATCACTCTATCTATTAAAAAAACCGTATCAAAATCCGTTGCGTAGTTTTAAAGATTTAAGCATACATAGATAGGGACATAGGGACAGAGAAAGCGACTTTGTTTTATACTATGTAGTGATATTGCAAAATTAATTATTAAAAATATTATAATAACAGAAAAAACAATAACTGATGACAAATTATTATTAGTACACACATAATATATATGTATAATGTATAGCTAATAGCACTGAAAAATAGTACTCACTTCGGAGCGCTGTAAAACCTTAGCTATTGACGTAATGAAAAAATGTTATTTATAAAAGTTGTTCCTCGAAAAACAATCTACAAAAATGGTCAAATATCATTTCTTCGTAAAATGACAAAAAAAAGTTTTACTGAGAAATATAAATATCTCTAATTTCTGAACATTTTCGATTATAATTTTTTTATTTATAGTTCTACGACAGAAAGTTATTGGACTAAAGTTGTAGAGAATTTAATTTGCAACAAATAATGCTAACAATGTTTTTTTATCAGATAAATAGTTTAAGAGATATATCGTAAAAACCATATCAACCGCTCTTTTCAAGATGGCGGCCGTGGGACAATGGTGGCGACCCCACAAACTTGGTGATAGCTTCACACTGATCCCCCCTACACATCAAAAAAATAAAATTGCGTCCTCTAAAAAATGCGACCCCAAATGTAACTTTTCAATGGACTATTAAAATACAGGAACGATTTGCAGTTTCAGCGTACAAAAAACAAATTTAAAAAAGCAATTTGAAAATTAACAAAGAATATTCCAAATCACTTCCAAACTAACATTCATTTCGAAAATAGAAAACTTTCGACTATTCGAAGAAATTTTCTTTTTTTTAATTTAAATAAAGAATTCGCCATCTATGTATTGTAACCGTCAAACGGTCGTACATTACGTAACATTTTTCTAAGGAGCCGAGGGTGGAGCCGCGGGGCGCAATAATGCCGCTTATCTCTATTCTTAGAAGTCAGGCCCTGCATACTGATCTGAAAACTACCTGATTAAGGCGAAGTAAGAGAAGAAATTTTAAAAGTCGAGAAAAAAAAATAAAGGTATGGTTAATACTTGAATAAAATCAAACTCGAACATTTATTCATTCAAGTTGACTTCTCCTAAAAGCGAATCGTCATAACATAGTTTTACCATTTATCACCGAATCAGATTAAGCAATTTCTACGGCGAAGAACCGTCAAGAAACTTCGTAAAAAACTTAATAAAATACTAAATCGAGAAAAATCTAGTCAAATTGCATATTCCTAGATATATCTACCTATTGGTATATTATGTACATAAAAAAAATATTAATGCATAGTCTAAGGCACGCTTCATGGATAGGAATAATAATTGAATTAAACGTTAAAGTTGTTTTCGAAATTGTCAAGAAAAAGCTACTCGTTAAAGCCAATCATTTATATAAATTATATTGTACATACTTCCAGATATTGCAATTAAATTTAATACCCAGTACTTATATTAAGTGTTACCATTTCCACACAGCAGTTCATATAAATTTCAATTTGAACTCATATGTATGTTTAAAAATAGACACGTAAACAGAGTAATAAGTAGTCAATGAGTTATTAATATTAATTGTATAATTGTCTTAGTTTGGTCTCCATTAATTTTGTTATTAATGCGAACTTGAATTATTTTCTGCTGATAACGTTGTTCTTGCCCTTGTACGTTTATTAATTACCTTTATTTTGTAAATATGGCTATATTTTGCGATAACATTCGCTTTGAAATAGAACTTTATGTACCAAGAATTATCTAATACAATGTCGACGTCTTAATCATCTTTTTTTCTTTATTATATCTTGTAAATTCTTTTTAAAACGCTTTTATTAGCAAAACCTGTATGTTTGTATGTAACCGCCATGTTTGTATGTAACAGTCTTCTTTAAAACCGATTTTTACTCACTTTAAACGAAACATTGTACACTTATCGAGGATCGGTATCAACACAATAATTCATAAGCATCTTTTTAGTTTTTTTTTAAATAAAAATTTTTAATACAAAAATTTTGTAACAGCTTCGCCTTAACACAGCCTAGTAGCTACAATACAGTATTAGAATGTTAAGCTAAACGCAGTGTGTGGCTAGGCTGGTTCTAACTACAGACAAAGCCTAGCCTGGACATCTGGCCTTTTGTTATTCAAACGTAGTGGCATAAAGGTATGTAATTTGCAAACTCGTGAAAATCATTGCTAAGAATGATACGTTTAAGTTGAAAGAAAATTTTATATTTCCTTAACTTAGTACTACCTACAATTAATTATTTAGTTCAGAGTATGTATACATAACTATGAATCCTCTTTTCTCAAATTAAAAAAATAATAGCAATATATTGAAATATTCCGAGATTCGAAATTTAAAATAAGAACTTCGTATTCGATACACAATCTCCATATTCTAAATTTAAAATTATAGAATATATATCCATTTTTACAGAAATAGTGAGGATTCCAAATTTGAAAATAGATCCTTATACTTCAACCTGTGCTTCAACCATAGAGCAAGGAATCAATGTAACTGGCATAATATTTTCACAAAAACTGCTTACAAAACCCATGCTCCCAATGAGCTATGAATGAGCGTGCGGTCGACGATTTCACGGTCAATTAATTTGACAACTACTAACCTAACTACAAACCACAAAATTGTTGTTTTCGATAGTTTAAATTTTACACATTTCTTTGTTTATATCTTATAACTTTCTATCAATACTAATTGTTACTACTAATACATAAAGAAAAAAAGATGGGAGAAAATCAAATGTTTTGTTTGATTGAATGCCCTAATCACAGGTGTTATGGGTACGATTTGAAAAAATTTTTTCACTGTTAGATAGCCTGTTTCCAATCTATTCGACTACAAACACAAACTTATATACCCATATGGCATATATGAACAATTCACAAACACTGACACGAGAAATACACAGACAGACATATAAAACGATTTAAACAGCCCTGCGGTAACCATTTCACAGGCTGTTGGTGCTAACGCGTAATTTCTGTAAGTGACCACAAGGAATTGTGTTCCGTGGTTTCTCTCAGCTGTTTATTAATACGAGCAAGGAATAGAAGTATTGAGATTTAAAAGCTTTGAAATAGCTGGTTTTGGTACAGAATACTTCATAGTATATACCTAATAAAATACGAGGTGAGGAAAAGAAGATTTGTGATTTAAAATCTTTGGAAGTCTGGAAATAGCTGATTTTGGTACAGAATACTTAATCACATAATTGTGGGGAAAGTATAGAAGAGAATGAATTAAAACGTTTCAGATGGTTAGATTGGTAATGTATTTTGCTATGGTTCTTTTGCGTTTTATTTTGAACAGTTGCAATTAGTGTGACATTGCAAAAGCCTTTGTAAATCCTGACCTGCCTAGTTCATTATTGTGATAAAATTGATTCTGTACGCTGCCCATGGTCATTTTTTACAGTAGTTATGTACCTATGTTTGTTGGGTAATTTGCTATTCAGATGCCCTGTGTCGTGCCTTATAGGATAGCAACGTAGATTCGGGTTGTCAGGCCAAGAGTTCATTTCACATCCATTTTCCCATCCATGTTATATTAATTATACAATTACTACGTACTCAATACTGCCAAAGCAGTTTCCACTAAAGCAAAACCAAGTACACCTTCATACATATTTCCAACTTTAACAATATCAACATGTTTGGATTACAATCATTTGTTTCGCTTGTATTTAGCGCAAAAATAACTTATTATGTTTCGTTTAACAAATAAGGCGGTATAACAGCGCGTGACCAAGCTCAAACATTGCTACAATGTTGGCATAATTTAAAAATACCCAGCTCCCGTAATCGTTTACTTTGTTAGTTTTACAATGGTTAATAAAGGGGTTGTTTTAATGAATTATTATAGCTACAGAGATTTAGTATTCTGGGAAATATTGACTTGCGTGACTATTAGCGGTGGTTGAGTCGAAGTCAGGCACTTCAAGTTTATAGGTGCCTTTTAATTTGGTATTATACAAATTTTTGTAATAAATTTTTGTAATATAAAACCAAGTCGCTTTCTCTGTATCTATGTATGCTTAAATCTTTAAAACTACGCAACGAATTTTGATGCGGTTTTTTTAATAAATAGAGTGATTCAAGAGGAAGGTTTTAGTATATAATTTATTGGGTATTAGACAAAGCGGGCAAAGCCGCGGGCGGGAAGCTAGTTTAACAATATATGTTGATAGACAAACAACATATTATAAGATGTAAACTCATAGGCAATTAAGTCTTTAAATATTTGTGAATACATTTCATAAACGCAAGCGGAAATTCCTTCGCCACAATCGATAAAAGAAATTCCAAATTCCCGCCCAACGACCATCGAATTAAAAACCATCACAATTAAAAATTCAATTATTTACACGTCATTACCGAATAAATGCTCTAAAAAACGTTCCGAAGCTGGCAACATTTACTTGATTGGCAGGTGTTACCCTATTATGCTTTATTTATTACATTTCATTACACCCCGTAAGGCTGGACGGGAGTCATTTTATAAATTAATGACATAATTGAAGCTGGCAACACCATGTGCCCGACTAATGGCTGATTTATACTTTAAATTTTTTCGTGTAATTATTTTAAATGGGAAATGTTGACCTTTAATAGTGCCCTTGCGATGATGGCTTTGCGAATGCTAGGACATGTGAATATTATTTTTTAAATATTTATTTGCACTTTGTAAGGACAAATAATTATAAGCTATTTTTTGAGGTACCAACTTGGTACTTACAGAAAGTCCATGTGGAATAACACACCTTTAAATTATACGAATTCAAGCACTTATGACTTATTCAAATATTTTTTCTTAATTTAAACATTATGTTTATTGATTTAAAAAAACAGGCTCTAATTACATGGTAACGGGATAAAATTTTATACTATAGTTTCTTCCTGAAATGACATATCTAATAATATGCTCTCCATGTTTGAATAAAAAACATTAACTAAATCGTGCTGTGGTTTTGTACAAATGAGCAACATCTTAACCGTGTCCCTGTTAGAATATAAATGGGACTTATTATAACTTCATTGAATATTAAACTATCTATCTATAATAATATTAAAAAGCTGAAGAGTTTGTTTGTTTGTACGCGCTAATCTCAGGAACTACTGGTCCGATTTGAAAAATTGTTTCGATGTTAGATAGCCCATTTATCAAGGAAGGCTATAGACTATATTATATCATCACGCTAAGACTAACAGGAACGGAGCACTGCAGGAAAAACGGCGGGGCACAGCTATTTTGTACATATAAGGAAATAAAACATCTCATAAAGTTTTTTATCCCACATAATTAACGGTCAACACAGTTCCTGTTCAGATATTTGTATTACTCAAAACCACCTGTTCGATATTGTTTGTACACAACATAATGCGTTTATAATTATCGATGATATATTAACCAAGATAAGATTAAACGAAAACGTAAAAAAAAATAATTATTTTCGCGGTTTCAACAGCTCTTAATGGATACATCTTGTGAAAACTTCCCATAGATGGCGTTTTACAATATGTCATTTGATCAAGCTCATATTTATGGCGATACCGCTATGCAATTTATTGTTTTTGCACAGTGCGTTGATTACGATATTTATTTATGTGTTTCATATTGTTTATTGCTTAATATTTGTTCGTGAATCTTTTTGAACATGTTTAATCGAATGTGATGATTTAATGTTGCCGAGTGTATTTATAATGTTGCGGTGTATTTCAATTGTGTTTCTTAAATGAGGTTGTTTTTTTAATATTTGGGTTGAATTTTTAAATGAAAGGAAGCAATTTATTTATATCGACGGATATAAATATGACGATATTGCCGATCAAAATGATATAATTATTATTGAATGTACCTATTAAAAAAATGCAATCTCTATTGCATTTTATTTAGTAGGACAGTTTCACTGGAATACATCCAACGACTAAGCCTAATTAATTGTCCATACGGCCATTCACACCTTTTAAACTACGTACATATATATATATCTAAAAAATAGCAACATATAAAACTAAAAACATCGCGTGCACAAACAAATAACATCAATTAAAAAGTCATCGACGAACTAATTCAATACATTTCATGAGGATAATCGAGAAGATGCGACCGATTGATCGATTTGACCTACAAGTCGATTAGTATTAATATGGTAGCAGACACTTAAACGTCAAGTAAAATTATAGGTTTTGTATAGTTTTTCATACTAGTTTACGTTCTCATGGCTAACAAAAAATCTCTCTCACTCGCCTCATCAAGTTGCTCCGTTCGATTATGTATGCGCTACGCTGTCGTCTCAACAACGGATATCATATGGAGCTGTTAAAATTGTTAGTGTCTTTTAATAGAATGAATTTAAAATGTGTTTTGTATTTATTTCTGACCTGCTTGAACATGATAGACTGAAGAGCTCGAGTAATTATGTTGTTCAATATTTTAATCCCCTATAATAAAACTGCAATATATATGCTGTACGTCGTAAATACTGATGGTTAAAAGATGAAGTAATTTAAGTCGTATGCATCAAGGGTGGTATTAACAGCTCCATGGAAACTCGTTCCTAATCGAGTGACGGCTGATAGAGTCCGTCGAGATAATGACATGTGCGGTAAAAACGCGACAGTTGATTATTTATCATCCGTTGGCCTCTTTAATTATCAGACGGGTCTGTGTGTGCCCGCCTTAATGCTCGTGTGATGCCGCCATAACTTTAAAGGGTAGGTGCAAGGCATTTTTTTCTAAGCTAGCTGATTGATCCGGGTTCCATTATTGAGATTTTTTTTATACAAGTACCTACTTATTTCATTTTTTTTTTTAATTGATGGTATTTGAACGTCTATATTATAAAATTAATTGGTTTATTCACTAAGTTCTTTAAAAAAGATGTGCAAGGAAAATAAAAATTATTTTCAATTAGCGAATAACTTCTATAATTTAGTGCTTATCTACTTCATATAATACTGAAGAATTTAATTTTTTACAAAATATTTATATGCACACAGATGAATTAATATCATCATAGGTTAAAGGTAGATAAGTAATAATTTTTTTTAACCCTAAACCGCGTACGATTTGGTCTTTATCACCATCGCGGGATATCGCAATAAATCTGCAAGGGTTAATTAACTGCCAATGCTATACGTGTTTATAAGAAAATGTATGTGTGGTATAAATTATGAGAAAATGCGATTTTTCATACTTAGACATTTTTAAACTAAGAAATACATTTAAACGGATTTCGTTACTTCGCTGAAATTATATTATTGAAGTACCTAAATACCTGAATACCTGTATATAGGATTGCTTATATTTAAAATTCTGATTAGATTACATTTAAACAGAATTTAGTACAATAATTGTTCACCAGACCGAATCAATCGATGTTTTGATCTATTCATAAATAAACTTTACACAATTTTATCCTAAAAATGTCCCTTAAAAACTCACTCTGACCTCCATGAATTATTCTAAAAACCCCGTTTTAAACCCGTCACTTTCCGTGTAAATAAGTATTAAATCTCTTCACTTGTACGCGATTAACATCGCAACTTGATACCAGTTACACTATCGGACATCTTGGACATCGCGCCCCGGCGACACTCGGCAAAAACAGGAATGCGGTATCGATACACCAACACTAGTGGTGTATTTTTATCGTGACTTCTTGCTAGGGTTAATAGGGCTGACAACACTAACAATATTTTTTTGATTTGAAGATATACTTGTCAAAATTCTATCAATATTTGGTGAGATAGGTGGAATGAGGTAAAAACAAGAATGCAGTATCGATACATCAACATTAGTGGTGTATTTTTATCGTGATTTCTTGCTAGGGTTAATAGGGCTGGCAAAACGAATAAATATGTAACAACACTAGCTTATACGATAGAGTCTGTGATCATCTGTTAAAAATCTGACATTAGCAGAGTCCGTCTTCACTGGAATTGGCAGTTGTCACATCTTAATACTATTATAAAGGCGAAAGTTTGTAAGTATGTATGTATGGATGTATGTATGGATGTATGGATGTTTGTTACTCTTTCACGTAAAAACTACTGAACCGATTACAATGAAATTTAGCACACATATAGAGGGTAATTTGGATTAACACATAGGATAGGTTTTATCCCGGAAATCCCACGGGAACAGGAACTATGCGGGTTTTCCTTCGAAAACGCGGGCGAAGCCGCGGGCGGAAATCTAGTTGTAAATATGTGGTGGTTGAAGCATGAATTTTTCTCAAAATTCTATCGATATTTGGTGAAATAGTTATTGATTGTGGCTGACCCAATTTATTATAATATTAAACTCGTAGATAAAATTAAGGATTGAGACATATTGTGAAGCTATTATAGAATATCGCGATTTTTTACGTGATTTTTGAGTCAGGAGAATTGCAACACTATACCTATGGGTATGGTCGTGTTTTATTTAAAACAGCTAGATTTTTATCGATACTGTTTGTACTACGATGACTCACGTAATCGTGCTTTGTATTTATTAAGACATTTTATTGATACATCGTTGTGTGACACATAATATACAAACACATGCCTAAAACATATAAGTAGTAATAGTATTATCTAATATTATGAGAGTATCTCATCCCCTTAATTAACCCTAAAGCAATTACTTACCTACTATTAAGATATTATAAAAAAAATTAACAACTTCATCGATAAATAATAAAACCGTATGAACATTTACGCTATCCAATGAAAAGGTCAGAATGATTTATTAATTTAAAACTCATTAAAGCACTCGTATTTATGTGACAAATCCCGCCCACAAGCGTAATGTATGCGTTATAATATTGCCTACAAATAGATTTATTTATGTACATATTTAATCTTATTTATATGTACATACATCTGTCTTAATATACGAAATAAACAAACAATAACTATAAGATAAATTTTTCGGAATTTCGACTTGTTGGTTGTTCGATTTGCGACCATTCGACTTCATAAAACCTACTTATTTTAATTTTTTACACAAAAAAATAAAAAGGTAAAACACTTCCGCGGCTTCTATACGTAACCGGTAACGTTTAATGTGGTAGGTATAATGGCAATACCATACAAAAAGTTTTTTTATATCAAACAGTTTTAAATATTGTACACTAAAACTCAAGTTGCTCTTAATAATGGAGTAACATTGAATTTCGTTCAATTTGCATAGAAATACACAAAGAATTGTCAAGCCTACGTAATTTGCATTGAGAATGTGCGGAATTCTTCGCTACATAGTCATTGCATTGTTGGTATAACCCGACCGTGTTAAATAGGCCGATCATGGTTGGGTTATACCTACGATAGTGCGTTGTAATTTGCTGTAAGTTTTTGAGAAATACATAGCCATTTTAACACACTTTTATTAGTTTCACCTGTATGTTTGTAAGGTTGTATGTAACACTTTAAACGGACACGGACACTGTTCGATGACATTTAACTTAATAAATAATCATTCATCTTATTGAAACCTAAATTTATATTTTTAGTCAATAATTTCGTACTCCCTTCAAAGCAAATTGATTGTTTATAAGCCAAAATAACTCACCCCTCTACAATCGAGATAAGACAGACCCCTATTGATCTAAAAGGACAGATCCTTTCAAATCATTAGCTCTATTACTAGGAATCGAACCCAACACCTATTTGTTAAGGCACAATCATTGTCACAAAGCGAAACATAATAGCACTTTACCGCCACGGCCAGTGTTGTATAAAGCATCCGATATATCGATACTTTTAATCTTAAAACGCGACCACACGTGACTCGAATAAAAATTCATCGATTGTTTCTTACAAATTGATCGATTAATACGTGATAGTGTTGCGATCACGACTTCAAATTATCGACTTGTTTAAACGATGCCAATCTCGCTTCGATCATTTTGCGGTTCACATGTGGGCAGGGAAATTTCATTTATTAACTTATATCTGTTTTTTTGACGAATTTTTCGTGATAATACTTTTTAAAATTGTAAAAATGAAACTTTTAGGTATGTAGTTTTAAACTCAATTTAATATGGAATAAAAATAGAGCACTCCAAGAGCAGATTAAAAAAAAGGATTGTTCATTGACAAATAAAAATTCCCTTCTAAACAAACAATAATAACAAAGTAGTAATAATTAATAAAGCAGATTAATCTACCATGCATCAATACCAGTTCACACATTTCGGAGATTAGACAAACGTTTAAATTACCTACTATTAACATTAAAATCTGTCATGCCTACAAACCAAGAACAAAGCTAGACTATCGTTCGATCTTACTGGTTATTAAGTGGCGTACATTTCAATTGCGAACCACCGTATTTATTTCACCTTACCTTGAATAGAGATAAACACATGTTCCGCAGATTAATGTGCCTTTTGTATGGACTATGGAGCGTTTTGTTCGTACAATGAAGTTTATTTGAGTTCAAGTTGGAATCACGATTCAACCTGTGTTGAGGGGTTTGTTTTTGGTGTTTAATTCAATTATATTAAAGTATATTTAATGTAGTTATTTGAGAATTAGCATCTATTCAATTATAACGTGGTAAGTGTATAAAAAAGACTAATTAATCTATTTAACAAGTTCAAGTGATTAAAAAAATGTGAAACTACCTCCATCTTTTTATTCACAATTGAAACTTCGAGTATTTTAATAAAAAGGAAAAGTCATTAACATGATAATTTACCAAAAAATAAATTTGTGCTAAAAGTGACTTCCACGAAGCTATATTATAATGTAAGTACCGGGTACCTAATTGCGATGTAAAATAAAGTCACTTGGATGTTGATGGTAAAGAAATTGGATGGTTCAACGAATTTACAAGGGAGCCTGTCATTACGTTGCCTCATTCAGGACCGCCATGACCGTCGATTTGGCACCCCACTAGTGATGTGCGTTTTTATCGATATTTTGAAAAAAATAAAAATAAATATTCACTTGTCACAAAACTATCTACCACATAATATGATAAAAATAATTAAGTTTAAGTAGATATTTATCGCTATAATTAAGACAGCGAAAATTGTTAATAATATAAAATACTTCAATGTTATTTATTTAGTCATAATATTATAATTACGCGTGTAATAAATCACAATTTGCCATTGAAGGTAAATAATTATAATATAAAGTACGTATAAGTTAAACGTCGAAGTAAATTAAACGCAATATATTATTACGAAGGTAAACCAAACACCAAGACCAATTTACTTCAAAAAAGTTAACCAAAAAGTAAAGTTGTCTTACCATTCTTATTCAACTGTTAATCATATTACACCAAACCACTGCTATTTCTCGTGAAAATTAACTTAACCGAATGCGTAATTGTATAAACACTTAAAAAGTATAACCGCGACGAATTGGGAATACGCACACACCCGCGCGCGCTCATAAAACTCGCTTGCATGTTGATCGAGTAGCATTATAGCGGCCAGTTTTTGCCGCAAGCTTTCCGAGATTCCGATTGGTATAATGAAGCCATTACAGCAAGAACAAGCTCGGGTGAGGGCAACCACATCGGTATGAAAGGAAAAAAATGCCCAAATCGCCCGGAGGAGCTCTCGTGCGCCGACATGCTGTCTTGCCAGCGCGAGCGTAGAAAAAGAAAAGGATATTTGAGTTCGTTAGGACTCGTTTCGCGGTCCCGCTTTCGAATGCCCACCTTTTGTTTTGTAACAAAGGCTACGCTGACGTGAAGTTATATATCGACGTTATAATTAAGAATTGAAAATCGAATCCCAAATTAATAATTAATTGCTTTTCAAAAGCTATTCCGATGTCGTTAGCGCGCCGCTTTGAATGTTTGAATAAACACATGATGACAAAGCGGATCTAGTCCTTGTAACATAAATTATTTCTCGATGAGCGACCGAGTACCGTTATTCGATGGGATTGCATGCCTGTATTGTGAGTGCTCGCCGTGTTATTATACATCTAATACATTTATTAAAAGCATCTCAATTTAATGACAACAATTTATTGGCATATCATTATCCAAATTTAATTAAATACATGAATTTATCATCGACACTTATAAATTTTAATGAGCAAGCAGCGACATTAAATAATATACTTAGTCATTCAGAATTATAAATTCATGTGTAATATCATTAGACAGTCGACCTGAGAATTAATTAACTAAGCTCAAATTGTATTCTAAAACACGAAGTGAAATTCGAGCGTCGTCATCCCAACCTCTAGGTAGAACATGTTAATCTCAGATCATTAAGAACGATAAAGACATGCGGTGATTACCCTACAATGGCCGAAAAAAACTGTAATCAATTCAAAAGGGTCATAAGAAAGCGACAAACTTACGCCCACGTCTCACGAGAGGGATATACGAATAATGAGATAATTTGTGGGAGAAAAAATAACGCATTAAGTCCCTCTTGATAAACCTTTATTTTCGTTTCAAAACAAAGACTAGACGGTGACGTTATGAATGAGCTTTAATTATGTGTTAGATGCATGTGAAGGTTTTATGCATTGTAAATTATACACGTTATTTAATAAACTATAATAAAACACTATATTCAGAATCCTGTCGAGTGTCGACTGCATTGTTCTATTGTATATACATTTTCTCCCCATAAGTTTAATTTCAGAACGTCCCTGTAATCAAAACTGGTTTAGAAATTGAAAGTAATCTAGAAACTAGTCACAGTTCAATAAATACATCAGTTGTCATCGATTCGATTCCGATCAAACCATTTAAACCGCCATAAATATTAATACGACGTAAAACTGTATTCTCAATCAAAAACAAACTTTTATAGCTTCTAGATTCCTTAACGTCTCAATTCAGATCTTATTTACGACCTCATCCTAGATTTCTCGTGTAATATTCAAATATTCAAGTATGTTAATGAGTTTAATAAATGTACGTCCCAAGTAATTTGGATTGAGTCGATTCGATTTTCCCATTTCGTGAGCCACGAACGTCTTAATACAAAACTCAATCTTAGATAAGGAAAAAAATCTTATTCAACACTCTCCATATCAAAATCACATTAAGTCGTCCGAAAAGCAAGCGCATTAAACGTGAACACGTTTGTATCTCGTAGGTACTTCTAATAACTCAATCCTTTGTAAATTATATAGAGCTGAGGCTCGGTCGCTATCATTAAAGTACATTCGAATTGATGTAGTGCATCTTTTCAATTCGTCATGCTTTATTTGCCGCTCAATCGCTTGCTTCACCACAAATTAGTTGACTTTTGAATTAATAAATTCAGTATTAAAAATTTCAAAAATATGACGCGTCATCTAATTAAGTTGAACGGTGATTTATTAACTACTTAACCTTACAATTAGATCGTACATCAAATCAAAATCACCTAACTCGGTTTGCCTTATTCGGAAGAGCTGATAAACTGCGGGTTTCAGCTGTTAAAAAAATGTTGAAAATCGATATAGTTTTTGAAATTAACTGTACAACAACAATCAAATCCGTCCCTAAAATTTAAGTTCAGATACTTACTACACATACTTACCTATAATATAAAAGAACAGACAAGCAAACAAAATTCACTTAAAACCCCCAAATCCCTATTAATTTGCGCACACACATCGCGTGTGCGTCCCACATATACGTCACGTACCATACCTGTTTGGTTCTTCGTTTTGTGGCTCAGTAACGCCCCGGCCATTATTACCAAGCATAGCGTTATCGATTATATTGGTAAGCGTGTTTATTGTACCTTTGTTTTATGTAATGATGTTTTCTTGTATTCAATAGTTTGATTGTAGCCCGATTTATCGAGCGAGTGATCCATTATGTTTGTTTACTTATTATCTGTTTGTTTTTATTTAATTGACGTACTGTTGAGTTTTGGATCTGATACGTCTTAATACGATGTAATTGATGGATTGTAGTTTGATATCTAAATGAAAAAGGTAATTAAAAAAAAATATTTTTTCGATACTAGCCTATATCTATAATAGAACCATTTCGTAGATCTCAAAAACGGCAATAGCTGTATGATACACATTGTTATGAATATAATTACAAAAGGGAAGAACCGTGGCAAAATCTATAACTGCCATAAAACGCGAGCAACAATAAATTTCAACATCGAATAAAATAAAAAAATATCGACATTTAAATCGACCCCAGTACATCACTATCAGCCCGCAGCGCCACGACTTTATCACAGGCGAGTATTGAAACGTGCACTCAGCGTATTTACGTATTGGCTGTAAGTGTATCCATATTTATTTGTCTACGCTGAGTTAGGGTGGTCGGCTGGTCGATAATTTATTATCGAGGTTTAATAACGCATTTGTTGTTTAATAAAAATAAATTGATATTTGATATTATTGCCGACTTTATTTGTTTGTTGGCAAATTGATTAAGGTTTATAGGAGGATAAATAATTATATAGCAGACTCCAAACAAAGAAAGATTTTTTTTGTATGTTTTTTTTTTTGTAACTTATACAGTTTAATATAAATACTATACCCGCACGGCGATGTTTAAATAATAATTATGCATAACTACTGAATTAATTTGAAATTCGATAGATTTCGTATAACACAAACAACACTAAAATCACTCATGATTTAATTCTACAGCAGAAAAATGTTAATTTTATAAAGAAATTACTTAATTAATAAACACAGTTAATTCGTTGAGCGTTTAACATTATGGCATGATAACAGAGCAGAGGTTCTGTGAACAAACAGACATCAACAAATGTTTGCTGGATGGTAGTTTGCTGTGACGCCTCGCTGCAGCTTACTGAGTGAGTCAATATTGACTGGGATAGGGTTGCCACTTTTGGTTTAAATTATTTTTCGAAATATACATTTTTATATTATTTATTTATTTTTAGTTATACTATACAAGATACGATTATTTAAGTAAATATAGAATAAAAGAATCTAAATACGCCTAACATAAGAGTCAATAGTGCTTCAGATTATTTAATACCACGCGTTTATTCCTTGACTTTTAAAAGTAATGTTCGTTACATTATAATTGATTAATAATATCCAAAAATTGCTACCATTAAAATTAAATAATCGAATTGAAATTACATACTAGATACATGTAACATAATTAAACATACAACATATTTATTAAAAAAGTTTATAGTCATCGTGCGACAGCCCTGCTTAAGGCGAGAAGCTTTTATGGAGCAAACGAAAATCTGTAAAGTTTACATTGCATTGCTACTTCACAACAACCTCGCTGCACTTGTGTCCATATTTGCCGATCAATGGAACGGGAATAATTATATGTCATGCAATAAAACTGTCATGTTTGGATTAATTTAGTAGTATTTGAATAGGTGGTGAGTTTATAGCTAAGGTATTTTCTATGTTTATGTTATAATAATGGTGAAAAGTATGCAGATTAAAAATGTGATTACCTACTGTTTTGTGTTCTACGTAACGGCTGTACAGATTTTGATGAAACTTATAAAACGAATATGATTTTACTTTGCCTTTTTTAAGTTTCCCCAGAGATTTCTTTACATAATTAAACCATAATAACCCATTGTACTTCAGTGATATAGCACAAACCACAAAATTCAAATAAAAACGTAACTACCCTCTTTTATTTTTTACGTTAAACTCGATTGCTCATACCAAACTAAACAAACAGCATTCCACACAAAAAACTTATTTAAAGTTACTAATCCTTGCTCCCAAAAAATCAATATTTGTCCGAGAGCTAGAATCCATATAACTAATAGACTACCGTGCGCCCCGGCTCCGCTCGGTCAATATTGAACGCGCTAAATAACTTTTCTTGGTACTCAAAAAGGGTTTGATTTGTTACAATTTCATGTGGTTACTTTTAAGGATAAAATTTAGTCTACATGTCGTGTATGTATGTTTGCTTTAAAACAACGTTTCATTATTTCTTTAAAAATGTACGCCGTATGATAGGGATACATGCTATAATTATTATCGTTTTTCCTACTGAGTATATTAAAATAAATAAATTGAAAAATCTTTGCATCTAGATCTAACTACCTATTTTAACAAGCTTCACCTTGCGACTTTGCTTTCAAAAATACACACAAATCTTTATATTATACAAACAAAAATCTACCTACTAACTAAAAATTACCTTATGACATTCTACTTCAAGGTACAAATGAAAAAATTTACATGTCTGCAAAAACCAACAATACCCAATACTCTTCAAAGGCTCTTAAAGCTCATAATTTTCACAAATCTGCAGCCTTTTATAAAATACTGTCATAGCTATTGTATTAATACAATACACGAGGACACTTAAAACTTAAATGTATGTATTAATTTTAATCCTTGCCCCAACAATACTAGTGTAAAAGTATCGCAAATAATTAAGAAATAAGCACTTTCTTGTGTATGATTTTACGGTATTTTTTATAAGGATTAGACTGTAATTATGGTTGAATTCTGAAGACTCAAAAAACTTAGCGTTGAGCATTTACAAAGACATTCCTCGCTACACATCCTCGAACATTATTGGTGGAAAAGCACCCTTACTGGCTTTGGAAATGTTAATCGGAATACTCCAAGAATTTTTCGATTTTATTCAATACTAGGTTTCCGCCCGCGGCTTCGACCGCGCAGTCAAAGAAAACCCCGCATAGTTCCCGTTCCCGTGGGATTTCCGGGATTGCGTCATTTTCCCGGGATAAATAGTATCCTATGTATCTCGGGTATCAAAATATCTCCATACCAAATTTCATGAAAATTGGTTCAGTAGTTAAGGCGTGATTGAGTAACAGACAGAAAGACAGAGTTACTTTCGCATCACTACATAGTATAAAACAAAGTCGCTTTCTCTGACCCTATGTCCCTATGTCCCTTTGTATGCTTAAATCTTTGAAACTACGCAACGGATTTTGATGCGGTTTTTTTTAATAGATAGAGTGATTCAAGAGGAAGGTTTAAATGTATAATAACATCCATTAAATAGTGGAAAAGTACTGTTATTTTTGAGGTTTCTAATGTGATGTCGTAAATAATTACATTTTTTCCGCTTACATTGCAAACGCAGGCTGATAGTCCATTGAAATGTTACATTTTTTAGGCCTAACCTTGCGTTTTTTAGAGGACGCAATTTTATTTTTTTGATGTGTAGGGGGGGTCAGTGAGAAGCTAAAACCAAGTTTGTGGGGTCGCCACCCTTGTCCCGCGGCCGCCATCTTTAAAATAGCGGTTGAAATGGTTTTTACGATATATCTCTTAAACTATTTATCTGATAAAAAAATTGTAAACATTATTTGTTGCAAATTAAATTCTCTACAACTTTGGTCCAGTAACTTTTTGTCGTAGAACTATAAATAAAAAAGTTATAAGCGAAAATGTTCAGAAATTAGAGCTATTTATATTTTTCAATAAAACTTTTTTTTATCATTTTACGAAGAAATGGTATCAGACCATTTTTGTAGATTGTTATTCGAGGAACAACTTTTATGTACAACATTTTTTCATTACGTCAATAGCTAAGGTTTTACAGCTCTCTAAAGTGAGTACTATTTTTCAGTACTAACTATACATAATATATTGGCTATTGGCTCTTTTCCCAGACTCCAGAACAATGGAAGAACACTGCAGAACATTTCAGCCCTGCTTTTCGACGTAAAAAAAAACGAGCTTCCAGACTCTACCTCCTGGGGGTGGTGGGGAAAAGAGTCAATAATTAATTATTAATAATATTGCAAAATTAATTATTAAAATATTATAATAACAAAAAAAAACAATTACTGATGACAAATTATTATTAGTACACACATAATACATGTAACTGTATAGTTAAGAGTACTGAAAAATAGTACTCACTTCGGAGCGCTGTAAAACCTTAGCTATTTACTTAATGAAAAAATGTTTATGTATAAAAGTTGTTCCTCGAAAAACAATCTACAAAAATGGTCTGATATCATTTCTTGTAAAATGATAAAAAAAAAGTTTTATTGAAAAATATAAATAGCTCTAATTTCTGAACATTTTCGCTTATAACTTTTTTATTTATAGTTCTTCGACAAAAAGTTACGGGAACAAAGTTGTAGAGAATTTAATTTGCAACAAATAATTCTAACAAGTTTTTTTTATCAGATAAATAGTTTAAGAGATATACCGTAAAAACCATTTCAACCGCAATTTTCAAGATGGCGGCCGTGGGACAAGGGTGGCGACCCCACAAACTTGGTGATAGCTTCAAACTGACCCCCCCCTACACATCAAAAAAATAAAATTGCGTCCTCTAAAAAATGCGACCCCAAATGTAACTTTTCAATGGACTATGAACCCTACGAGTTTTATCAAAATAATGTACTAAGTATTGTACACACTGAAAAGGTCTACAGAAAAGTCCGTGATGGTATATGTCTATCTCTTATGGATAACCCACAATAACTTTTTTTTGTCATTTACTTTTTACGACAAATAATGGCTTATTTTCGAAGCGATTTTAACCAATACAGCATTAATCCTTAACCAATTAAATACCATGAATACATTGTTCATTTAGTATAGATCTATATGGCCCTTTACACCGTATGATTTAAGTGAATATTTTCGAAGATATTACAGATTTAAAAATTGCGGGACGTAGCGTTTGCCGCGGTACCGGCCGGCCGCCATTGCACCCGTGCGAAGCCGGGGCGGGTCGCTAGTTTATAATATTAAGTATGGATTAATAAAAATAAAAACAAAATTTTGAATATGTCACAGCTATTTAGAATTCACGGTTGCAAATTTAAGATAAAATGTTTTGAAAACAAACCAAAAATTATTTAAACAGTTTCATATTTCTTTATAAACTTTTGATATAATTGTTTATCTAAAAGCTAACTGCTATTGACAAAAAATTCCATCTATTAGGCAACAGTGTTTTTATTATACAACTAAACACAATCAGATGAAACGCTCGTAATAAATAGAGCTTTAAAACAAGAGCCTTTATTAAGATCCATACAACACAATAATAATATGGCCGATGTCGGGCTGAGAGGATTAATTATAGAGGTAATCCAATGTAAAAGAAATTATGTTGGATTTATACTTCGTGTTTTTGAAAGTTAGGATTCGGGCTGTATGGAGGGTATCTTATAAAGGCATTTGGGAACTTGGGGCAATGCGTCAGAAAAAGTTCTGCCAGGTTTCAGAAAAAGCTATTTTCTTTTCTAGCGGAGAAGAACTTGATGAATTTTATAACGTGCTATTTTTATATAGGTATGTCTTTTTCGAGTAGGTAATAGTACAGGATTCGGGCTGTATGGAGGCATTTGGGAACTTGGGGCAATGCGTCAGAAAAAGTTCTGCCAGGTTTCAGAAAAAGCTATTTTCTTTCCTAGTGGAGAAGAACTTGATGAATTTTATAACGTGCTATTTTTATATAGGTATGTCTTTTTCGAGTAGGTAATAAATAGTACAGGATTCGGGCTGTATGGAGGTATCTTATTAAGGCCTTTGGGAACTTGGGGCAATGCGTCAGAAAAAGTTCTCCCAGGTTTTAGAAAAAGTTATTTTCTTTCCTCGTGGAGAAGAAAATGAATTTTGCTTGAGAACGTGATTTTTGTATGCTGAAATGTATTTTTGGCATGTTTTAAGAGTAAAATTCTTATTACGAAATAAATTAGGTTTGAAATCACATCGTGGAATACACACTTAGGTAATGACATAATACACTTATGACAACTATAATTCATGTCAAGTACATTATAATTGAGTTTATCAACCAAATTAATCTCTACAACACGACATTACCAGTTACCACCGCAAAAAACACATTTAAAACACTTAAAATATCATCTGCATATTTGTTCAAAAATGAATACATATCTGTCCAGTAGGTACTCACGCTATAATAGTATGTACTTACTCATAGTGATATTTTCAACACGTTCGATTCACAATAATCTAGTTCCACTTAATAATGTTATCACACCAAGCAAGTCATTAAAGATTCGAACTTATCCAAATAAACCGGGAATAGAACCGACGCCCACTCGCATTCCTACAAAAACTGGTTTTAACCATTACTCCTAGAGGTGAAATTTAAAGTACGGATTGAGTTTATTGGTTTTATAGATAGAGGCTGGGGATATTGAGAAGTGATCGACTTTTCTTTTTGTTCGAGATTTTTTTGAGGGTATTTTTGTAGGCAGGTGTTTCACGTTTTTTTGAGCAATTAGGTTATCTGTTTGTACTTTACTAAATTAAAGCTTTGTATCATTGTTTGTCCAATCGATGTACCAATTTTGACGCTGAAAACTGAACCACAGAGAAGGAAAAGTGAGGGTATAAAAAATGTGGGATCGTAAAAATTATGCGAGTTTTACATTTTCTTTATCACTAATATCAATTAACCCATAATTCAAAGAGTCCAAAAAGAAAACGAAAAAAAAGCTACGAATACTTAAAGCGGGTAGGTTGTAAAAAGTACGGTAGATGTAAAATGATAATCAGACATTCATAGATAACTCTTTAAATAAGAAAACAGTGGGAGATTGTAACGCGCTTCAAAGTAAATTTGTATTAAAAGATTAACAACAAACAAACATACGACTTCCTTAGCTCCTTATGTTATATGACAATTAAAAATGCGTGAGAAGATAAATCTGAAACACAACTTATTCAAATATTGTTGAATGGAGTTTTATTTAAATGGTGATTTTTAATATAATACTCTCTAAAAAATTCTTCAGAATTGATAATTTTTACTATTACTTGATAATTTTTATTTACTTTACCCTAACTTTACTCAAAAAAACATTATTTACTAAAAATACATCACTACCAAAAAATCCCACATTAATCACAAACAAAAAATCTCTCAAAAAGTTCAAAAAATCTCAAAAAATTTCTACGCGTTTACATCGCAGCGGATGTTATAATCCAAAATTACTATAATGTCCAAACATCAGTAGCTAGCGTGGTGGTGCTAAGTGGTAGTGTAAAGTGTGGTTATCACCTAGCTTGGGACTAATGCATGTGTGTTTGATGAAGTAATCTTGTGGGTTATGGGTACTGCTTCAGATCCGGAATTAGAGGGACTGGGAGAAATTTTTGATCGTATTACTGGCATCCTAACTAAGATGTATTAAATTCAATGTAGGTATATTCATTTATCTAAAGACAGTTTCAATGTTCTAGAAGTTCAATCAAATTGTAAATTACTTCCAGTTACTTAATCGAGTTCAAAAAGTTTGCTCAAACAAGATTGCTTACTTGTAAAATGAATTTGGATGCCACTGCTACAATAAGGCTTAAATACATTAATTCAAACTAAACAAGCAGCTGCTATAGCTTTACCCAATAACTACAAATATCACGTACCCAACACGCCAATCCAATAAAACCTAATATTATAAAGACCCATAACAAAGAAACGCTTCACAGCGATATAAAACAGAACCAAAATTGTGTACCCCATTGTAGATTGTAGGTACATAGATAAAAAACATTTACAGCACCTTACATAACAATATCAATTTCACAACAAGATTAAACATGTAACGAGGTAGTTTGTCGAGATCAGCCTGTCAGAGATGAGGTCTAACAGGGGCTTCCTGTCTGTCTGTCCGTCAGATAACGTGCTCAAACATACTCCGACCCGAAGTTGATTATTTAATACTACAATTTATACCGCGTCCCGTACTTCAACTATTGTACCTTTAGATGTATCATATGGAAATATGAATAAAATGACTGTATGTACCTTTTGTTAAAACAATAGTTTGTAGGCAGACTTGAGAAATTAAACAAATAATAAATTGTTAATATTAAGATTAACCCATTGAGCCCCAAGCGGCCCGATCGGTCCCAGACACAATAGATTTTCTATTGTGTCTGTGGTTCTGGGGCCTGAGTTACTACATCAGTTTTAAAAAGCATTAAACATTTAAAACCACGAAACAGACAATTCCATGGTAGGTACCATGGTATAAGAACTCTATTAGATCACAATAAAATCAACACAATCAATCACATCATTAAAATCAAGCTCAAAATTTCGCTAACAAGCCACATAATCGCCGGATAAAGAATCGTGAAATTAACCTATTTCCGGGGCATGATTGCACGCAAAAACTCGGCAGAAGTCACCACACCATCTAATAGGTTTACATATCGGTACAATCACGTCCACCTTCCATAAATAACACCCTCTTGACAGTTAAAACACACCTTCAGGTAACCAAATACCGCGTTCGCAGAATGACCGACCAAATCGCTAAATTGTGACGAAAAAATCATTAAAGATCCAACAAAGGAAATTGGTTTGTGTTCCCCGTAAGTAGTTTCACAGATATCCAACAAAAAAAGTGTATTTTGATGTCTAAATATACTCGACCAGGTAGACACCGTAACGGACACTTGCCGAGAATCACCATTAATTTAAAAGCCGAAATATAAATTCCGATATCTGATCGAACTTTTTCGATTCTGATCGAGATGTTATAGAAAAGGTTTATTGTAATCGATTCTCGTAAGCCGCGAGGTTTTATCGGTTTCTAGGAAAATATTGAGTGGCTAGTTTAGAAGGTTATGAATAAAATTTGTTTTAAGCAGGATTATGTTAAGAATCTTGACGGTTGTCTCGAGAGGAGGAGAAATGTATTTCGTATTAAATAATGATTTAATTAAGAAAGGATTATAAAATGAAGAATAACTTTCGAAAATTGATCAATTTAATCATGGTGATCGTCTATTGCAATCACGATGAAACAACTTAATTGGAATATGAAGTTATGAATTAAATTCTTCTTTGAGAGCGAATAATTAGGAAATATTATTCCTTGAAGGACATTGAAGAATTTTAGCTTCAACAAATCATACACCAACAGCTTGCACTATTACATATTTTACTCATTCACGTCGAATCGCCAGTTGAGCAATAAAGTCAAATACCAGGGTTCCTTCCCGAAGCTTAACATTCATTGAATTTATTACAACAAAATCCAAAAGCATTACGTCCTAATGGCAGCTAACAATAGAATTTATTCTACCTGAGCCGAGCCTCTCGGTTCCCATTGTTCGCCAACAAATTCGGAGCACTCTTGATTTTTTTCCCAAAAACCCTTGTTAGCAAGTCGTCGGATAGATCTCTTTTGTTGGAGACAATAGCCAGTTACATATTTATACAGGTAGTAGGTACAGGTGTCTGCATACGGAATCTAGATGTAAATCGAGCTGAAACTCACCAATGCACCAGTTTAATCGATAGATGCAATCAAGATGGAAAAAAGTTGGGCGTTTTTCTATCGAACCAAATAGTGGAGCAACAAATAACGTTTTTTAAGGACGGTCAGCGAAGGCCAATTAGTTCTACCCCAGAAGATGACTCTGTCGACGCTTTTTTCATCGATTCTGTTTGTAGAGGCCCGAATTGGACGCGCTTCTGTATATTACAACGCTGACTGTACAAATATTTTGTCGCCGCATTTTCTGGTAATGTCACGGTAGTGGCGCAATTCCGATCGAGGCTGTGTTTGGATTCCGATGTTTATTTTTGGAAATCATTCATGACTGTCCATTTTCCTTGTAAAGTACATAGGTTTTTCGTTCGTGTACTATCATGAAGGATAAATTTCTACTGTGAATGCTTCGTGGCGTCTATTTTATATACATATTGACACACAAATTCAAGAATTGAAGAGAGTATTATACCCATTGGACATATTATTTTACTTCCCGGTATTAATTCAGTTGTATAGCTATAATGAGGTTATGAGTCAATTATCGAGTAAGTATCCACACAAAACTTTTGATCGTCTTCAAAATTCTTCTAAGGGCTGATTTTTCAATCCTTGGTTAAAACTTATTCGTCGAATCACTACATAGTATAAAACAAAGTCGCTTTCTCTGTCCCTATGTCCCTTTGTATGCTTAAATCTTTAAAACTACGCAACGGATTTTGATGCGGTTTTTTTTTATAGATAGAGTGATTCAAGAGGAAGGTTTTAGTATATAATTTATTAGGTTTTAGACAAAGCGGGCGAAGCCGCGGGCGGTAAGCTGGTAATGTATAAAACTACCATTTTAAAAACGTATTCTAATTGTCCGTATTTGACAGTTTACGTGACATTTTAATATTATCGTGTAATTCTTTATTAGACGGATAAGTTTTAACAAAGCATTGAAAAATCAGCCCTAAAACGGTTAAACTTTACACACTACAGAGTACAAAAACCTTAGACATGACACTAAAATTTAATTAAAAAAATTAGAATCATCTTCAAATTCATTCTCACGGCATATTCATCAATACGCCGCAATTAACAACTTCTTTCAATTTGTAATAAAGCTTCCACAAACAGGATTTAGAGAAGTTATCACCGATCCGTTAATTTTGATAACTATTCACTCTTCTAATTAAAAAAATTGTATGTGCCCATTTGATGCTAGGTTTTGTGTACAATTTTAGAATTAAAATGTAATTGATACGCCAATCTTTTGATTTTTAACCCTATAATAATATTATAAAGCTGAAGAGTTTGTTTGTTTGTTTGTTTGAACGCGCTAATCTCGGGAACTACTGGTCCGATTTGAAAAATTCTTTCGGTGTTAGATAGCCCATTTATCGAGGAAGGTTATAGGCTATATATCATCACGCTACGACCAACAGGAGTGGAGCCACGGGGGTGAAACCGCGCGGAGCAGCTAGTAATATTATAAAGCTGAAGAGTTTGTTTGTTAGAACGCGCTAATCTCGGGAACTACTGGTCCGATTTGAAAAATTCTTTCGGTGTTAGATAGCCCATTTATCGAGGAAGGTTATAACTATATCATCACGCTAAGACAGCAGGAGCGGAGCAATGTGGGTGAAACCGCGGGGAACAGCTAGCACTTGATATAACACGCTTAAACTTATGAAATTATTATACTGTCACCGATCCTTGATAAGTGTACAAAGTTTGAATTAAATCTGCCCATTTCCAGTGCATCAAAATCGTGTCTAAAGGAGTCAGATACGAGTGGCCGAGTTGGTCAGGCATCCGCCCCGGAATGGCGCGAAAGGATGCGGGTTCGAGTCCCGCCTCGTGATCGAATTTTTTCTATTCTTTATAAATTTATATTTATAAAGCATTTGAATGCCATAAAACCAAAAATATCTATTTCAACAAAAAAGGTCGTGTTCCATCGTTACAATATTGTATTCAC
>CAJQZM010041535.1:19388-35106 GCA_907164665.1 Colias nastes | reverse complement strand
GGATCCTCCCTTTTTCGATGGAGGAATTCCACCTTCCTTCCTCCACACACCATAGATCACATCCACACTGTGCGGCAGATTGTGCAAAAGACCGAAGAGTACAATCAGCCCCTTTGTCTCGCTTTTGTAGACTATGAAAAGGCTTTTGACTGCATCGAAACGTGGTCTGTTCTCGAATCCTTGCAGCGGTGTCAGGTCGATTGGCGATACATACAAGTGTTGAGATCACTCTATAATTCTGCAACGATGACCGTTCAAATTCAGAATCGGCGTACTGAGCATGTCCATCTACGGCGAGGTGTGAGACAAGGTGATGTTATCTCACCGAAATTGTTCACAACCGCGTTGGAGGATATGTTCAAGACGCTGAACTGGATGGAAAGGGGTATTAACATTAATGGCAAATACATCTCACACTTGCGTTTTGCTGACGATATCGTGATAATGGCCGAATCACTGCATGACCTGCAAGAAATGCTGAGCGACCTCGCTAATTCATCCCAGCGCATCGGTCTCCGCATGAACATTGATAAAACTAAGATCATGTACAACGATCACATTACACCGGAACCGATCACTGTTCATGGGGCGACTCTTGAAGTTGTTCAGGAATACAATTACCTGGGACAAACGCTCCAATTGGGAAGGAACAACTTTGAGAAGGAAATTAACAGACGGATACAGTTGGGTTGGGCAGCATTCGGAAAACTTCGCCGAATATTAACGTCATCGATACCCCAGTGCTTGAAGACGAAAGTCTTCAACCAGTGCGTCCTACCAGTGCTGACCTACGGAGCCGAGACGTGGACACTCACAGTTCGACTGGTCCACCAACTCAAAGTCACTCAGCGTGCTATGGAAAGAGCTATGCTCGGTATTTCTCTAAGGGATAAAATCCGGAACGAAGTCATTCGACAGAGAACTAAGGTTATCGATATAGCTCACCGGATTAGTAAGCTGAAGTGGCAGTGGGCTGGTCACATTTGCCGCAGGACGGATAACCGCTGGGGCACCCGTGTTGTAGAGTGGAGACCGCGTCTCGGCAAACGTAGTGTAGGACGCCCCATGACACGATGGAGCGATGACTTGCGTAAGATAGCAGGGAAAAACTGGCGGCAAGAAACTAACGATAGGGCTAAGTGGCGTGCCATGGGTGAGACCTACGTCCAACAGTGGACGAACACAGGTTGAAAGAGAGAGAGAGAGGACACAGGTTGTTAATCGTCTCAATAGATGGCGCGCGGTGTGTCCCTTAGACACATAAAACTGAAAGAATAGAATAAATTCGATCGCTCTGGCGGGTCACGAGTGGCCGAGTTGGTCAGGCATCCGCCCCGGAATGGCGCCAAAGGATGCGGGTTCGAGTCCCGCCTCGTGATCGAATTTTTTCTATTCTTTATAAATTTACATTTATAAATTTATAGTCAGATTACATACAAACATGTCAGTTACATACAAACATACAATAAAAGCCTGTTAAAAAGCGACTTAAAACTAAACATATATACATTTCTTAATCTCACAAACCGCAATATTTTGAAGTTAATATATTCCTGCATGAAATTGAAAAACTCAAGTCTACATGTTAATAAATATAGTGTTATAAATGATGTGAAAATATCCAGCTGATTGATATCTTTGATAGATTGTTGGAATATATGATAAAGTGTTAGCCGAGTATTGTGTAATTAATCACAATAATACTTAATATGAACGTGTTATGTTGGTTTGTAGACCTGTGCATGTACTCAAAGTTTACTGAAACTCAAACATTTATAATAATGAGAAAAGTTTAGTTTAGAGTAGGGATTATTATTGGGAAAATTACTGATTCAAAGTAAGTGACTCATTTGTAGACCGTTTATTATTTTAGGTAGTCTAAAATACTGATATCTAATTAATACTGATATCTAGAGGATTCAATTCTCTCACTTTTTGGATTGCTTTTTATGTTTGTTAAGCTTTGCGTTTAAATAAGAATTACCCTCCATAAAGATAAGTTAAAAATAGAGCTCCAAAAAATATATTACCAATGGATGGCTATATTATTTCTATATTAACAAAGCTTTGTAAATAACATCCGAAACAAGACCACATTTCAAAAAAAGAATCCCATTATGTGTGGTTCACAACACATTTAAAAACCATATTTTAAAAAAAACATGGTTCATCCTATATTATATCGTCTCACGGCAAAATGGCTGTTTATTCATAGACCCTTCGAGAAATTCGTGCGATGGCAACGTATAGTTTTGATAATTGCTTAATCAAGCTGATTGATCTTCAATCAAGCTTCAGTCATCGACCGAGAAACACTAGGGCTGACACTTTATTGTTATTTATTATTGTATATTCAGGGTTGTGTTTTTAAAACTTTTTTCAATAATGTTTTAGTGTTGTTAGTATTAAGAACAGCGCTGTGCTTGTATTTGAAAACATTCAATTATTTAACAGTTGTTTTCTTTATTTAGTGTACCTTTAATTTAATTGGGGTTTTTGTGATATTTTTTGTATTGTTATACTTTATGGAGTAAATAGCTTACAATGGTATTATATAAACTTTCATTCTTTTAAATTTGTACATTGCATCCGTATAATGTATAAATCTTGAATTCACATTCTAATTTTTCTATATTGACAACCCTAACCATAGAATAATGAAGATTTAGACACGGATACTTCATTTGAAAACGTAAAAAATTTATACTACTCAAATCGTTGAAGCTATGGTCGATTATTTTATTTTTTCTTGATTTTTTGCAAACCTACTTCGTTAAGTAATTCCAGTTCGTTAGTGAAATTAACAAAAAGAACTTTATCTTGAAAATTATTGGATGATCTCAGATATCGTTTTATTTATTTAAGGGCAGATTTTTTAATCTTTGGTTAAAACTTATTCGTCGAATAATGTATAAAACTACCATTTTAAAAACGTATTCTAATTGCCCGTATTTGACAGTTTACGTGACATTATAATATTATCGTGTAATACTTTATTGGACGGATAAGTTTGAAAGCCAAGCATTGAAAAATCGGCCCTAAAACTAAAAAATATACCTAATAGAACATCGTTATTTATAACCATACTTTTAACAATTATAAATCCGAATGATTGTGAGTATAGATATTTGTGATTTTACGCAAAAACTACTGAACCGATATGGCTGAAGTTTTTATAAATGTAAAGATTTTATAAAAAAGAACAGATAATTATTTTAGTTTTAAATTGTCTTCTTATACACAAACAAAGCCACGGCTAAAATTGACTTGACCCGAAATATAAAACTATTGAACATCGTTCTATTCGTTTACTAGTCTAATAGTCTTTGACCTTATGATCGTTGATTCGATTCCAGCAGAGACAAAATAGGTTCGGTGTAACATAACTAAATATAAAATATAAATAAGTAATAAAATAAAAAATATTCTCAGATAATTATATTATGTTATAATATCATAGGTTATTGTATGCCATAACTAGAATACAGTTTGACACTAGATTTAAGAAATGTGATAATATCATCTACTTATACTATTCTGATTTGTCTATGTTCTATAGTATTAATGCTAAAGGAAGTAAACCACTATGGTGCAATTTAGATACAAAATCACAATAAAACAGTGATTGTAGCAAATTCCTGGGTCGCTGCAGTAAATTAAATGATAGCAGTATTTATATCAAACTCTTAGTAAAGTATTTAAAACTAGCGGTCCACCCCGGCTTCGCCCGTGGTACATATTTACGTTTTCTCTACATAAGAACCATCCTCGTACTTCAAGGAATATAATAAAAAAAGAATTATCGAAATCGGTTCAGCCGTTCACACGTGATGCCGTGACAACGCGAAACTCAATTCACTCATACTTAAAATATCATACTTAATAGGACCACATAAGTCCTATTATTTTAATATTAACTACCTATGTACAAGTAATAATATTATGTTTTTGAGAAACAAGAATGTATTAAGTATTAGGGGTACTAATTACAAAAGTAATTTAAAATATAGAATGTGGCTTTTAAACTGTGTAGGTACATATTTGAACAATAACTTTCTCAAAAAACACAAAGAACGGAAAATCCCAAACAAAACCCATCATAAAGAGATATTTCGTTCGTTCGTGATCAACCAATGCTTCGCCGGAACCGATCGTGATCCTCTGAGTTGTCAAGATATAGGTATAGGTATAGATATAGGTATGGGTATAGGTATAGGTATAGGTACTTTACATTCCTCAGTTTATAGGGAAATGTCCGGAAGCACGGAGAAATTTAAAAATAAAAACGTTCGACGGTTTAATTTTGAATTTGGAAACGAGAATTCGAATTACGAATAGATTGTTTAGTAGACATTTGGAAGTTGCTTGTATGTAGTAACTTCAGATTATTTTTTCTGTGTAATGGCAAGAATTGTCAAATTAATCGATATTATTATAACAATTATTGAAGACTAGCTTTCCACCCGCGGCTTCGCCCGCGTTTTCAAAGAAAAACCCGCATAGTTCCCGTTCCCGTGGGATTTCCGGGATAAAACCTATCCTATGTGTTATTCTGATGTATAAGCTATATTGTGGTAAAGTTTCATTCAAATCCATTCAGTAGTTTTTACGTGAAAGAGTAACAAACATCCATACATCCATACTTACAAACTTTCGCCTTTATTATAGTAATAGGATATTATAACTAATCGGAAAAATAACATAAACATATTATTTGTTCATGAACGAGAAATATAATGTAGGTAGTTACCTACTGCGATTTATAATATAATAGGTATGATGTCTGTGTCTTTTAACTGTCAAATTGACATTTCTCTCATGTGTCGGCCATATTTTCATGTTACTGTCGCGTCTTACAGAGTTGAATTCAATAATTAAGATGTACTTATTGTAATTTGTAAGTGCTTTATTGTACTGTTGCTTATAAATATAGCACGCCGTTCCGTCTCCGCTCTAGATGACCCGATATACAAAAATATTTTTGGTGGTGAAATAATTTCCAAAATCAGGTAACTAGGTACTTAAGTAAGTAGTTTCAGATATTTGACACATAATGTACCTAGGTCTGTTCTCTCAGTTTTTAAATCGTGTTCGCTAGAGATAAAAATTCGTTACGATCCGTTTAGCCGTTCTTGAGTTATAGATAGGTACATAAGAAGATTAGCATAGATAAATTACAGAATAATAGTTAAACACTTCTAGTAGTTATTGTGATGTGAGGAGTGAGGACCGTAGCTTTCTCATGTGCTTGCATGCTTGCAAGAAGTAAGGCTACTAAGGTTAAAGTAATGATGATTCTTAATTCTTATAATGTGATATTTAGTGATTAGTGTGTACCTACCTACAATGTGTGCATTTATATTAATTTTGTGTTCTTGTAGTTAACCTAATCAATGTCATTCACTGTTAAATAAAAATAAGTAAAGCGAAATAACTTGAAGATAGGTACGCTGCATTGTTCATATACCTACCTACCTACCTAAATAAATTAGTGTTCTTCTTTTGACTTAGTTATTGGATCATTAGAATTAATCAGTGTAAGAGGAGTATTGGTTATTTTATATACGTACGTACCTAGGTAGGTAGGATTTCCAACTTTTTCAAAGTTTATTTAGCATTTGTAACTCAAGAACCGCTAGTCCGAAATACGTGAGCCTTTTTCAATATCGGAATACGTTATCTGACCAAGTTTTACTTAACATTTACTTAATTATTCCACGCCGTGTCATTAGCAGTAACCTATTGTTTTAAAAAGCGAAACAAAACATTAAAATACTTGAGTTTTTGCCGAATCTTAAACGGCTTAATTACCTACGACACTAATTGATTAAAACGTTCTTACTTTATTATTATCTCTTTATTTATCTCATTAATATTATCAATGCATTCTTTCTTCAAGTTTTTAAATGAAAAAAGTTTATCAAGCGTCAAGAATCTTAAGATCAAAGTGCATTATTCAGTTGTAACTAGAAATAACTACAAACGACTCAACTCATTGAAACTCACTATTTTCTAAGCGGTAACTTTTTAAAAGCAACGACCGCAGATATTATAATTCCAACTGCACGTCTATTTACATCCGCCGCGACATATTATTATAGCGTTAGTATTAAAACTGAATGTAAATCCACGCATATATGATACCCGGTGAGGTGACAAATAAAAAATATTCCCGACAATTCCCGGGAAAAACTGAAAACGTGACTGCACTACGGCAGAGAGCGGGCACCCTGCCGTCGCAGGGCTCTCTTTGTTTTTAAAGTAACAAAAAGCAATCCCTTCTTCTGACCGACCGGCAGGTACAAAATATTCTGGACCACATGTTGAACATTTCGCTAAAACTTGTCACTAAGCAAGATATATCTACATATATGCACACCCCCGCCGCAACTTCACAACATCCACTCATAAACCACACGTGCCTTAGACCTAATTAATTATTAAATTAAGGGCTCAACTTACTTGTCACTAATTAAATCATTACACTAAATGCAACGCCAGCAATCCATTCGCAACACAACACACACACTTGTCAATTAATTTAGCACATAAAAAATTCATTAAACATCCAACTGTCAAACACTATCGCATAAAAGTCACAGATCACGATGATAAATAAACGTTTGTTTATTAAAAAGTTTCGAGAGAAAAAATAACGCAGCGACGTCCGACACCGGCGCGGTGCCGATAATATTAGCGGGAGCCGGGAGGACACGGCGCGGGCTCGGCGTATTCATCTCAATCTGCGTCGAAACGAGACAGTAACATGACAATAAACGATTGTAAAACGTCAGGAGCGAAAGAGACAGCCGTTTTCTCATTATGCGCGCGTCGAGTCTGACATTTCAATAACGCCGTCCCGCTCTGGCGCGGAGTCCATTTCCGAACAAATGATACGCAGGCGTATTTGTGCTGCATCTCGCTCGCACGGATAGTAACCAGATAATGTCTCAATCGCATTGCTTAGCGCTATGCTGACTGATGCACTAACATAAACAATGATAATTCATGGATTTGCATGCGATAAAATGTTTTTAATGAGTCAACTTCGATGGATAAGTATAGACTTGATGGGTGGGCGGAATAGCAATTTAGTCCACTCATTTATTTTTATATCTGAAATTTGCATACATTGTAATATTCGGTATTATTAAGACATAAAGTCAAATTAGAGGCGATATATTATTCTTGATCTTTCTTTTAATAATGTCATTTGTAAAATGTTTTAACCCTTATTCAAACGCGAGCCTGTGGAGGAGTTAACAAAAAAGTAAGATACGTTCCTAGGTAATTTTGGGTCGTAGATTTCAAAAATACACACAAAAGAGGGGTTAGTGGGGGGGAAGTAACCTTTTTTTGGTGGGAAGTATATATCCCGTCATCTGTTCTCTCTTGTAAAAAGGTTGGAAAGGTGGGAACTATAGCTCCCAGTGTCCAGTATGACACCAATATTTTCAAACACTAGCTAGTTGCCCTGACTCCACTTGTGAATTAAATTTTATCGTAAAAAAATTTATAGACCATATTTTTTAATAAAGCAGGTGAAAGTACTCATCAATGCAAGTTTCTTTTACGAAGGGAAGAATTCGTGAATTGAAAAATGAATGACTTCAACATAAACAAGGCATTTTTCTAAAACAAAATAAAAGCAATAGGTAAATACTAATGTATTGAGTTAAGATGTCTAATTATCTGATCAGGAAATAATGAATAATAATAAATAAGTTGCTTATACCAACTAAAAAAGATTTTTTAGACACACGGATTTTATATATAGAATTTCCGAATGTCGTGTGCAGTGAAGAACACTGGGATGATATCTTCCCACTTATAGACTTAATTTCAATCGACTCTACCAAGGTATAAACGAAAGATTCTGGGCATATTTTTACGTTTCACGCAACCGTTATATAGTCTAGTTTACATAGCTAAAACTCAAATCTACTTATCTAATTTTTTTTCAGCACTACACAAAAAACTAAAAAATAACGGTCGTTTTCGGCGGCAAAATCACGTCCCCTGACTTTGACGTGTGTTTACCATGACATGTAATAATTCTCTGAAAAGTGTTTCCATGAAAAAAAGTTCTCTGGAATGTTAAGATTGCGTAGATAAATATTACACTGCATTAGGTTTAAGCATATAAAAATAAAACACGATTTACTTCAATCTGAGACGTGGGAAGTATAGCTCCCAGCGTTTTAATAAGGGTTAAAAGTGGTTGACAAAAAACTTCTTTGTTATTTTAAATGTATTCTGTTATTAATTAAATAGGTAAGTATGTAGATTAAATTTACATCGTCACTTAATTAACGCCATAGATAAAAAATTTGATATTTTTACATCTTCTTTCAAATTTTTGTTTACAATTTATATTAATTAAATACCTCCTTACAGTACTTACATACTTTCAAAATTATAACTTAACAATATTCCAATTTCCAATACAATTTCCTTTCTTTATTTTTCTATGTATAATTAATATAGCATCAATTGAACATTGCAAGTCCAAGCAAATCACCAAGAATAAACAGCGAAAGTTCCCAAGTATCAAGCATGTCGCTTTAAAAATAAAAAACAAAATGTAGCGGCACGCAAGTAAAATAAGTAAATCTGAGAACGGACTATATAATTATCTATTTGTTAAGTGGTCTGTAAATACTCATCACGGGTCGTGTTTGTGATGGAGACTACTATGCCAATGTTTGTTTAGTAATGACATTGCTGACGACTCAAGTAAGACAAATTTTCTGGGAACTTTACAAAAATTCCATATTCATACATTCACTGGACTAGATTTGTGGTTAGGGTTTTGTTATACTTTCAGTTGTTATGATGAAATTAGGTGTAGGAGTTAGTGAAGATCATTGTAGATGTTGTTTCTATTTCTAGCGTGTCGTTATCATAAAATTTACTAACCATTTGTTTCGGCAATCTTATTGAATGAGTAGTTTTAAGTTAAATTGTAAAATACAAACAGAAATTTAAACATGCCTCTAGCCCCGGCTCCGTCCGGGTAGTTAGGCTCACAAAAAAAAAAACATGTCACTCAGAAATAAAATATATGTATACGTATTATACCTATACCTTCTGGTTATAGACTTTTTAATTACAAAACATCTATACTCTTTAAAATTAATAGGTATATATTATTAGTGCAAGTAATAATTAAAACACACGCGCTTATCCTATTATCATAATATTGTGTTCTTTACGTACCTACTTATGTTTTTTTTTTATTACTGTGACAAATAACTATGGTGACCATTATGGTATAAAAATAAAATAGTATCAATAAAAAGGGAATTTCTGTTTACCTTGCAGTAGAAATACGGTGCTTTGTCAAAATATTAAAATGGAAGTTATCTAGTTCAAATATATTTTAAAGCTATAGCCTATAACATACATATTCATATCAATAAATAGTACCTACTTTACACAGATTAAAAAATTGTTGTTTTTAATTTTTATTGTATCTTTTTGGGTTCAAATTATTTTACTTTGTTGACTACTTATATTTCAGGACTGAAATGATTGTTTCATTGGATGTTGTATGCACGTGCTGTACAAATTTATTTTAACCGACAATATCGATGTAACAGCTCCATATAGGTAGGTAAGAGGTAGGTATAACCTACCATGTCATTTGCGTCAATTTGTAGCAGAAGAACCTGAACCATATTTAAGGCTCGTATTTGAGATTTTTTTGTGAACTTATTCTTTGCAACTAAAGACTCTGATTACTTATAAAGCATCATAATAATTACATTGATCCATAAATTGTATCCCGTGTATACCATCCTCAGCTTGAAGTAATTAAAACATAAAATGGGTATAAAATGCAATATTCCTCAAAACAAGCAATTAACGCGTAACACAAAAAGTGAGTCGCCTTCAAAAAGTGATAAATAAATCATTGTTAATCAGCCAACGCCAAAAACCGTACCGTCTTGTCCAATATAAAAAAGGAATTTGTAACTTATAACTGGTTTTGGGTTGTTCAATTTTTGATTTCTCGTGTAGGTGCAGCAAAAAAGCCGCGACGTAAGCTGCGCGGATAACAAGTGGTCCATTGAAAAGTTACATTTGGGGTTGCATTTTTTAGAGGACGCAATTTTATTTTTTTGATGTGTAGGGGTGGTCAGTGTGAAGCTATCACCAAGTTTGTGGGGTCGCCACCCTTGTCCCACGGCCGCCATCTTGAAAATAGCGGTTGATATGGTTTTTACCATATATCTCTTAAACTATTTATTTGATAAAAAAAAATTGTTTACATTATTTGTTGCAAATTAAATACTCTACAACTTTGATCCTGCAACTTTTTGTCGTAGAACTATAAATAAAAAAGTTATAAGCGAAAATGTTCAGAAATTAGAGATATTTATATTTCTCAATAAAACTTTTTTTTATAATTTTACGTAGAAATGATATTTGACCATTTTTGTAGATTGTTTTTCGAGGAACAACTTTTATATACAACATTTTTTCATTAAGTAAATAGCTAAGGTTTTACAGCGCTCCGAAGTGAGTACTAATTTTCAGTACTCTGAACTATACAGTATACTTATATTATGTGTGTACTAATAATAATTTGTCATCAGTAATGGTTTTTTTTGTTATTATAATATTTTTAATAATTAATTTTGCAATATCACTAATAATTAATTATTGAATCTTTTCCCCACCACCCAGGAGGTAGAGTCTGGAAGCGCGACTTTTTTTTACGTCGAAAAGCAGGTCTGAAATGTTCTGCAGTGTGCTTCTATTGTTCTGGAGTATGAGAAAAGAGCCAATAGCCAATATATGTGTTATGGACCAGGTGATTAATGCGGGCATTATTTATAATGCACGAGCATTATGAATAATGTCTAGCTTTATTGGGCTAAGTGATTAATTACTATCTTAACTTCATTATTTATCACATTGCACGGTCATTATTATAATGCTACATGACAATTGGGCAATTTGATAATAAAGCTATATTTAACGCGGTGCGAGGGCGGGGAGGGAAGTACGCATGGCATGGAATTAACAGGCTAACAGCCAATAACCTTTATAAACTGGGAACAAAACAAGGTGTTTTAAATCAACTATATTCAAGAAACCAATTTACTGTCTGCAAGGAAAGATTTGTTTCGCCTGAAGATGTTCCAGAGACACAGATTTCGCTGAGAGAGTGTTGTAGAATGTCATCTAGATGCGGAGGGCAAGGTTATAATAGATGTGCAAGTCTGATAAATGTAGTTGTCGCAAAGCCAAAAAGTTGTGTACCTCAAAATGCCATCACAGTGGCAGTTGTTCTAATAAATAAACCTGTTACTTGCTACATATTTTATAATTATTGTTTTCAATTTTATGTTCTATTTGGTCCGCCTAAAGCAAAGGGGGCGCAAAGTAAGGACTTAGAAAATTTTTGATCCAACGTCGACGGAGCCCCGCTTCGCGGGGCTCCTATTTCTGTGTAGTTTTTTTTTTTAAGAAACCTAACCTAACCTAACCTAACGGCTAACCTAACCTAAACCTAACCTAACGTAACTGTTGATTAGTTACCTACGTGTAATAATATTGGGCGAATATCTCGGCCATTTTTGATTTTAGAGAAAAGTTGTTCCTATAAAACATGCTTATATTAGCGTAATCTTTACGATAAAACAATAATAAATAGGTGTTATAATGACACCAACTCCATCAAAAATTTTCTAAGTCCTGCGCCCCCTTTGCTTTAGTCCAACCAGTTTATTTTAAGTTAAATGACAATAACAATAAAAAAATAGTAATTAAATATGTTTGTATTACTCTGCCCAAAAGGTGATGGGCAATATGTATAATGCCCGGTCAATTTGATTATTTGAATAATTATTATCAAATTGCACTCTCATATTGGGCATTTTTCATAATGACCGTGCATTATGTATACTGCCCAATTTATCACTTGGTCCATAACATATGTATAGTTAAGAGTACTGAAAAATAGTACTCACTTCAGAGCGCTGTAAAACCTTAGTTATTGACGTTATGAAAAAATGTTGTACATAAAAGTTGTTCCTCGAAAAACAATCTACAAAAATGGTCTGATATCATTTCTTCGTAAAATGATAAAAAAAAGTTTTATTGAAAAATATAAATGGCTCTAATTTCTGAACATTTTCGCTTATAACTTTTTTATTTATAGTTCTACGACTAAAAGTTACCACACCAAAGTTGTAGAGAATTTAATTTTCAACAAATAATGTAAACAAATTTTTTTTATCAAATAAATAGTTTAAGAGATATATCGTAAAAACCATTTCAACCGCTATTTTCAAGATGGCGGCCGTGGGACAAGGGTGGCGACCCCACAAACTTGGTTTTAGCTTCACACTGACCCCCCCTACACATCAAAAAAACAAAATTGCGTCCTCTAAAAAATGCAAGGTTAGGGCTAAAAAATGTAACATTTCAATGGATCAAAGGAAGTGTGTCATACGAGATCATAAAAGGTCTTAATCGACAAAAAGGAGTCAAAAATACGAGTCCCACGTGTCTCGTATACGAAATGTCACTGTCAGCGTTTCGCGTGAAACTGCATAACTCAAAGACGGTTCCGTATGAATCATGCATGATGCGAGTTCGGAAACTAACGTCCAGTGCAATGCCTGTATGTCTCAATACGGGACAAAAAGAGAAAATCCACATCTCGCATCGATAGAACGTGACAATAACATCTTAACGTAAACATTCTCAACAACTTATCTTTTATAATCCCACCCGATTATTTCCACCCTTGGGTGAAAGTCGTAAAGTCTATTATTCACTGAAAATTCGTTGTGTTAAGAAGATTTCAGAATCGAACAGGTTTTCGTTACGAATGAAATGCTTCGAGGAAAGGGACGGTGCTACAAAAAGCAATCGCGCAACTAAACTCGAAAGCTCAAAGGACTTGTGCTGTATTTTGTTTTGTTCGAGCGAGATAACTTGATCATCTTAATCAGTACGCAAATGTATTAACAACCATAACGTTTATTTTAGTTCTAACTGTATATCTAAATTAATAAAGTTCATTTTTGTATGCGCTCTAACTGGATACGCCATTTGAAACTGGATGTATCGTAAAAAGTACAATTTACAAGTTCGTCTGGCGCAAAAAAGGGACAGACGATCCGAATGCGATTGTTAGAAAGAAACAAAAAGCAATCTTCGAACTGAGTGGAGGCTGTGTATTTTTTCTGAGTTATTATGCCGGTCTCAATCTTTAATTAAGACATTTGTGCATTTATAATGTATAACAATATGATTCAACGTTAAACACCCAGCGTCGTGAAGAATTTAGACTCGGTTAATTAATTTAGAACGTATTTATTTGAATGTCATTTTTTACTAGCGTTATAGTGCTAGGAATTTTATTTTCCGGTGAACGCCTGTGGTTTCTTCTGTCGATTTAATTTTTACCTTTGTATATGAGTCACGAGAGGTATTACAAATATATGACCAACGTCTGCAACTTTATTATACAAATTATTTCGTTTAATTACCTCGAAAAGATTAATTGCGTCAATTATGAGTAAATAAACTAAAGGATTAATATAACTTTTTGTATATAATACATAAAACAAACAAGGTTAAGAATTTATACTATAATAATTGAAACGAAGAGTTTGTTATACACAGGTAATCGAAACATTAAATGTATCGGTAAAAATACATAATAGAACTCGTAACAGACAATTCTGAAATCTAGATTCTAGATCCTTCCTGTCCTAGGATAATATGTTTAATGTTCGCAATGATAAATTCGTAACATAACTGCCTACAACCTACTGTATCATTGATCTTTGAAAATCCACGAAGTACAAAATTTTTAAGTCCTAATTTAAAAATTTAGAGATAGGTACCTAATCACTACATAGCATAAAACAAAGTCGCTGTTGCTGTCTGTCCGTCCCTATGATGCTTACATAATATTATCTCAAACTACTCTACGCATTTTGATGCGGTTATTGGTCCTCGAGAACTTTAGCATACAATTTAAGTTTTAGAACGCGGGTGAAGCCGCGGGCGGAAAGCTTTATACATAAAAGACATAGGTATCAAGCGAAGAAAGCACTAAACATTATAAATTTTTATTAATTTGATATTCGTGTGAGTACAAAGTCTTGCACGTGCATTATCGCTGACTGTTATTATAAGAAACATAAGCTGAACCGTGAGAAAGCATTTAAATATATATTTACAGACCTTTGAACCTAGGTCCAGTACTATAAAAGCTAAACAGGCACTTCATAATAACTAGCGGTTACCTGCGAATTTGTCTATATGGGCATTAATTTAAGTGAAGTAAAATTAACACCTTTTTAGGGTTCCGTAGCCAAAATGGCAAAAACGGAACCCTTATAGTTTCGTCATGTCCGTCTGTCCGTCTGTCCGTCTGTCCGTCTGTCACAGCCGATTTACTCGGAAACTATAAGTACTACAGTGATGAAATTTGATGGGAATATGTGTTGTATGAACCGCTACAAAAATATGACACTAAATAGTAAAAAAAAGAATTGGGGGTGGGGCCCCCCATACATGTAACTGAGGGATGAAATTTTTTTTTTCGATGTACATACCCGTGTGGGGTATCAATGGAAAGGTCTTTTAAAATGATATAAAGTTTTCTAAAAAACATTTTTCTTAAAGTGAACGGTTTTTGAGATATCAGCTCTCAAAGTCGTAAAAAGTATGTCCCCCCCCCTCTATTTTTATAACTACGGGGTATAAAATTCTAAAAAAAATAGAGGTGATGCATGCTAATTAACTCTTTCAACGATTTTTGGTTTGATCAAAGTATCTCTTATAGTTTTTGAGATAGGTTGATTTAACTGTAATTTATTATATTTGCTGCTACGGAACCCTTTGTGCGCGAGCCCGACTCGCACTTGGCCGGTTTTTTTTTATTAGAGTGGGCAAACGGGCTTGTGGAGCGCCTGATCGTAAGCGAGTCCATCGCCCATATACATCTACAGGTGTTTCTGCAGATGCGTTGCCGTCTTTTTGAGATGGAGGTACACTCTCTTCTTGAAGACCTGATCAATAAATACCATAAAATGTGTTTATAGGCTGAGTTTGAAATTGTAAACACTTAGAAACTCGTGAAAGGAAAGCTCAAAGTAAGTAGTACCTAGGTATTTAATAATTAAAAAAAATGTTGTGTGGTTTTATGAAACCACGGTAAAAGTGAAACTTAGGCACAAAATTATCGTATTTGTACGATAATTATCGTACGGTTCGACCGTCACGCGACATGCGCTACACAGACCAAAAAGTTTGAGACGATGTAATAAAAGTATCACTTTAACAAGAAAAACATTTATTTTAGTAGTAAGTATTATTATTTTACAAAGTCAGTTAAACTTTAAGTAATACAAATACAATCAGTAATCAAAGTTTACTATAATTGGTAGAGTTTTTTCAGAAAACAAAGTGCCCGCGCGCGGGCGACCTCCGGCATCGTTCATTGGGCGCGGTTTTTTGAATTGTTTGATTTCGATATCGATTGTTTTATAATCGGCGATACCGATATATCTATAACTACTTGGTCTACTCGGTAATAGGTTTGGTCTACTCGAAGGAGCGGTCTAATTGGTCTACTCGGTAATAGGTATGGTCTACTCGAAGGAGCGGTCTAATTGGTCTACTCGGTAATAGGTTTGGTCTACTCGAATGTGCGGTCTACTTGGTCTACTCGGTAATAGGTTTG